>JAAAKB020000020.1:836395-854673 GCA_010014835.2 Apostichopus leukothele | reverse complement strand
GAGAGTCTGTCAGAGGTGTGTGGTTTTTTGGTGTGTGTTTTTTGTTTTTGTGGTGGGGGGGGGGGGGGGGGGGTGGGGGGTAATACGGTACGGCCCAGGACAACCTGGCATAATAGTGTTCATATTTTGTGTAACATTTCTCAGGTGTTATGGAACTATTCCTCATAAATTACTACATGATCAAAGACAGTACTATGTTTTATTAATCATACAACTGCTGTACATACTGTATGCATTGTGTCTGTTGCATTTGTGTAGCAATTTGATGATTTTCCATGCTACTATATATGCAAATACCAGATGAATTATTCATGATTTTATGTAGCAGGATACAGTATATGCACACAATAGATCTGTAGGTTAAATTTAATTGAGGCAAAAAACCCAGTATTGAGATTTTTTCTTCTTTGCATTGTAATTCCCCAAACCTAATGTTTTCCATCAGCTGAGTAAACAAAAACATATTTTGTTTTTAAGTGATATGTCTCTATATATCTCTATAGGTACTATATATCAATTATCTATCTATCTCACTTCCTATCATTATTTATGAAAGCAGTAAACTGACGTCATACGGTATAAAGTCTGTTATGTCTGCTTGTTACAACTGAAAAGTCTGGACTGATGACTAATAATTAGGTAATTATATTATATTAACCACTTTTTGTGGTGGGTTTTTACTCCCCTTTGAAATTAAGAATAGACTGTGACTCTTTGACATATACAGGCAGGAATTTAACCTTTCTTTTTAACTGTAACAGAGTTGCAGCAAGCTGAAAAGTGGAGAGGATTCGATGATATTAACAATTAGTAATGCTATGGAAATTTGTGTAATTTTAGACATAACAGGTATAACTTTCCATTTTTAACAGTTAAACTAATTGTTACCTGAAATGTCTTTACAAGCATGCATAAGTTGTTGCAGGTATGATAACCATATTGAACTGAGTACTGTTAGCAATCAACCTACAGTGTGTTTCTCTATTGGGGTTATATAAGAAGTGCATTGCAAGGCAAGAATAAAAACTGAGAAGTTGTGCCAGATATAGGGAAGCCTCAATACAGGATTTTTGTGAACACTAAGCTAGGGCAGTAAGTACAAAATATGCAAGATTTAAAGGTATGCTGTATTGGCCCCAAATATGCTAGATATTCAAATTTGGTCACCTTTGGTCAAAATTCTTAAACTGGTTTTATTACAAACTTCGAGGAATTTTCTTAGCTGGGACATTCAGTCATAGTGTGTGTCCCTTAACAATGGCTGGGAATGATTTGAAGAGTAAAGACCTCCAGGAAAGTACCTTTTGAAAACTTCTAGCAATTATAGTGTGCTATAAATTGGGGCCTATACTGACTACCTTTAAGGCATGAAATGACCTGCGTCTAAACTGTTTAAGGAAAAGACCTGTTAACAAACTGTTTAAATCTATTGCAAATAGCCAGCAATACACTGCAGGTACAGTACAGTATATTTATCTCAAAGTTGGAGGGCCTGACATTTTCAATCCTGAAATCTTCTTCGGAAGGCTAAAACTTGAAACAAAAACAGACTATAAGTCACAATTCTATCCTTTAGGTCTACCATAGAATATCCTATCACTTTTTCTTCTGTCTAATATTACTCTAGCTATTTCATTTTCAATTATCCAATATAACTATCTGCATGTCCATTTGTCTCTTTACATAATTGTATGTAGCCTATGTATTTTAGATCCTCCTGCAAGCAGGCACTTGCGAAGAAGCCTCATTGGCTTATCAAAGCCAGAAGCTGACTGAAGTCAGTCTCTTATATTCATATTTAACGTCCATGATTATGAATTGTCAATTGTCAACAACTCTGTAACTGGACGCCATACATTAATCTTTTTGTGGCAATTTCTTTTGGCAGGGTGCTTTGTGTGTGTGTTACCATACAGAATGAGATTCAGGGCAAACAATTTAATCAACTTTCGAGGCAATGCAATGATTTTTTAGCAACTTTTATCTTCTGTACAAACAGTTGATAAACTTCACAGAAACACACACACACACACACAAATTATACAGAAGACTTCTATAAAACCAATTTCGTAATATTGAGAAAATCTTTCCTGTCACCATCAAGAGTATAAGGACCTCTAAAACCTCTGGAATTTTCCCCTCCCTTTTCACTGCCATTATCAAATACCTTCCATGTCCACTCCCCCTCAAAGTTTATCTCCACAACCCCTATCCTCTCATCGCCTTTACCTTCCATCTTACCTCTCCTTTGTGGTGTCTATGTTTGCTCTATCCATTGCTCATTTGTCCAAGTCAACTGTCTCTCTGTCCATCTGTGTCTCTTAATGTGTTCTTAGTTTGTTATCATCTGTTTTCATATTAGTTTAGCCTCCGAAGAAGATTCAGTTAAGATCGAAACTGTCATGTCCCTCTGACTAATTACATATTACAACTAGACTTAAAATGTCAGAAAAGATTGCTTCCCAAGGTCCAAATGAAGTACTGTAGTCATTGGATTGGTTATCAATAAAAGAAAAAGTTCAGAACCTTGAATGAAAATTACAAACTCGATACAGATCTTAACATTTTTACTTCAGTGAAAACTATAAAACACATCTGGGGAAGACAGAAATAGATCCTTAACTGTTGTATTTCGTGTCTTTTCTTATAAAGTTACCAGTGATATATATTTCATATTCAAAATTATCTGCAAAAACAGAAAATATCATAGCAGTTGAGAAATAAATTCATGAATGTTCTTATGTGTAACTGTAAGAACATTATTGTTAAAAATGCCCTGCTAACTGCTAATCAAGTATAATTACTATTTACATACAAAAATATACACATTATTTTGACAATGGTAGGTTAAGTGTATTAAGAAAGAAATATGTGATAATATTTGTGAAGGAAGTTTTACTGATATCTCTCAATGTCATATGAAAGTTGTTTTAAAAGTATTACATACAATCTAATATAAGGTCTGTTTAGTCTAATCACTAATTTTCCCAATTGTATTCATTTTGCTGACAGACAGACAGTAATTTCACAACAATATTAGCAATGGATTCATCACAATATGACCTATTAGAAAAACATGATCTTGAATCATAATGTCCTCTTCATAGTAGTCCTCTTCATATTACTTGTAATATGCAGTATTTTTGTTGTTGTTATAAAAGGATTGAAAGCAAATGACCCATTTATTTGTTGAATCATTTAGTGATTTATAATGCCATAAATAAGAGTCTGTGTATACCATCCATATCACAGCAACATTACATTCATGCAATGGTCAAAATTGATTTTTTTTTTTTACTCCATAAAGGGTGAATCTACTCTGTATTTAAAATGCAATAGATCTTGTTATAAATGACTACCAGAGACCCCCATCGCTATCAATGTATTAAATGTGACAAGTCAACATCTTTCCTCAGTAATTTATTTAACATTCAGTTATACGGCTGGAAAATATTTCAAAGAAAAAAGTATAAAAAGAGATTTCGCAGAGAGACGAAGAAAAAAAAAAGGAAAAAAAGAAAAAAAAACTACTCGTCCTCAAATTGCATCTTGATAATAATCGCTGACCTTTCAAATATCACTGTGAACAAAAGGCTTGCCATTTATGACAATGTGGGTGTAAGCAATGAAATTGTGTGGGTGGTCGAGAGAGAATAAGTACCGCATGGTATATTCTGTATATATATATATATAGATATATATATATATAGATATATATGTATATATGGTTCCGTTGATTTTCTAAAGTGATGTTAATATATTATTCAAGTCGGTTTATTTGTATTGATGCATGCAGCATCATGGGTTCATGTGACATTTTTAACCATCTAAAACAAAGAGAAATATTCCACAGTTGGTTGTGAACCGTGAAGCTAAAGATACTGGTATAGGTATTCAACTACAGTTGACAGAATCAAATTTAAGGACTGGAACTCGTCTCGTCTCGTTCTTTTTCTACTTTTTTTCCACAGTCTGAAAAGGAGCTGGAAAATATGATTCATGTAGATGGGTAATTGCAGCTCTTAAAATGCATATGTGAAGGATTTTCAGTTTGTGAAAATTATGGGAATAGGTAGTACTATGTAAAAACAAGAAGAATGTTTCACTTTTAATATCAAATGATCATGTAACAGTTAAGAATATGAAGTTAACATTTAGCAAGAGATTATAAAGGATTGTTATGTATTCAACTGTTTTGAGTTTATTATCGTATGAATATTATTTAATATATTCAACTTTGTGATTACATTACAGTTGTTTTTTATCGATTTTAAGTTAACAGTTGATTATAGACTGAAGTCAACTGCAGAGGTTACGTTACTTCACTCCTACCTTTATGATACCTGTTCCACCCTGTCTCCTTTTACACTGTCCCATCTACCTTTAGCTCGTAAGAGTTGTCAGTAAATGATAACAACAGGATTCCTTTATATTATTTCGGCCAGACACTTTCCATGATTTTTGTTAATAATGACATCTATGCCAAACATACTAGAAAATTAAAAACTTTGAGGTGAATTAATACAGTAAGGCTGTTTACCATGCACGTTGCAAGGTAAAGAGCCTTGATACTTGATAGCTAGTTTAAGACCAGATTCGTAGCTCGTGACCAAGCTAGATCTACTAAGCAGATCTGCTATCAGTGTACATGCAGCAACTCCCTGGTACATGCATGCTACAAGTTCAACTGCCCAGAAAAGATTTGATCTTTGATGACTAAAGCAAGCTCTTGGTGTTGCAATTGAGACTAGTTCAGGTCATATCTAGAGACAAGTTTTTTCCCCTTGTTTTCCTGTAGGGATGTTGAAATATTTGTGTGACATTCCATTAGAAATGAACCAGTTTTCTGGTGAAGGGCAATTGTGCATTTTGTCCCTTTCAATAGGAAAATAGGTCATCTTTGTCACTCTTTTGGAGGCAAACAATCTTTACATTTCTTGCAAGACAACATATTACACTCACATCTATGTGAACTCTAGTTGGCATGTGTTATGAATATTCATATAATATTCAATGAATATTGATATGTTATGAATATTCATATGAATATTATATGATTATAATCATTCATATTCAAAGTGCAGTGATGGAGATCACACTGTATTGTAAAGACAACCAGCTTCTTTGAGTTTCGAATATTTAAATTCTGAATTGACATACTGCAATATCGAAATACTAGAATTCAGTGAAATTATGACAGCATGTGACTGGTCTCCTTTTTTTTTTTGCACAAATGTTGTAAAAAGAACCGTGCATTTCTAAGGGATTATACTGAAATGGAGAAAATATTTTTAGAAGCATAAATTTGCTGAAATGACACATACACTAATGTTCCCATAGATACCAATGTTCCAGTTTATTATATTCTTATTGATCATGTGTTTTGTGTTCATTTTGGTAGTGTATGATTAAGCATACAAACATGTTCTTTTAAAGCAGCAGTAAATTTATCCAATTAACCATCTCCTTTAGCTTTTTACGATAAGATCTTTTGTGAGGAACAAGTCTCCCAAATATTTAATAAATCTTTGCTGTGCAGTCTTCATTATATTGGGGCTTAAATGTTGTGTCTCCAGGGGCTGCCATGTTGTCAGTCTATGATGTGACAATGCCACTTGGAGGTGAGACCATTGAATTTCCCTCTTTTTTATATTTTTTGTTTAAATTTGCTCAAGATTAATGTAAACAATAAACAGTGGTGAGACTGAATGCAATGTTAAGTATTTTGGTCATAATTAAGAACTTCAGAATTACAGATTCAGCATTTGGCGATCTCCATTACAGAAAAAATAAATAAAACATGGTAAAGAAGTAAAGAAAACATTAAAATGATTGCAAATGTGGCTTTGACAGTACCACATGTAGAGTGTAGTCTTCAGTTTTGTGTGTGAAGGAACATTAAACCTATCATAGTTGTTCATTACAAGTAGAATAACTACATTAATTATGACATTGACCAATGTTGATAGCTTCTGTTTGATGTTGGCAGCTTCTGCTGAATAAACCCCTATACTTTGTCTCCCTCCAAAACCCTCCATCACATTTATATCAACTTTATTGAGTCATATTTGCACCTCATGTATGCATTTAATATTGCCTGACATTTTTTTACCACACCTCTTTCCATTTGATGAAATTATTAACCACATAAAGGGTGCTGCTTGCTGAAAAAAAGAAAAGAAACTTAAACACTGTTAGACCATAAAGACTCTCTGTATGAGAAAATCAGTAGCGATGAAGACAAATTTATGATATCGGATATAGATCAAATTACATCTTCTTAAGATAGCAGTCCCCTGCCAAAGTGAATTATGTACATACTGCCTTTGATTGCTGAGGTAGCCTGAAACTTGTTCAGCGAATTAACCTTCCAAAAATGATCTTATGTGTTCTATTTACGTACAGTTTGAGTGACGAACATATCTATGCTGGAAAATTCAAGGTAGCACCTGTTTGGCAATGCGTCATAGCATCATTGTGAGGTATTCTTTGGCAACTCCTTCCTTTAAGGGTGGACAACATGGTGACATTGTGGGATAATCTTTGGCAACTCCTTCCTTTGAGGATGGACAACATGGTGACATTTTATAAGACCTCCCCCCCCCCCCAAGTTTACCCAGGAGTGAAATGCAAAAAATAAACAAAGGGTTTTTGTTTATGTGCAGAAACAATTTGTTTGCTAAGGTGAAGATATATATAAACGATGGGCCTAATTTAGTAGCTGATGGAATATTTGGCTCTTTTTGTTTATAAAATATAAATCAAACTCGTTGAATGGTTTACATCGGTTAATTTGCATAATGATGAGGCTGATTTGTGTTTTTCTTGTACAGTACTCACAGTCATTACAATAGTTTCATTTGACGATTTGAGAGTATGAAAGTTTGCGTGAATACCACCATGGCTTATACCAAATGACGCAAAAATTAGAACACAGAATTCAGCTCTAAGGGAAATGACATCTTTTCTTTTTATCAACACTTCATTAAATGTAACTTTTCTGTTTAATCCTAAATTGGATGGTTTCATCACATTCTTAGTCCCATGGAGTAAATCATTCATTCCATATGTGAACAATTCTGAGATGGAGGCATTTTCTTATTCATGGGATTAACAGCTCTCTCATGATCATTGCTTTGTATTTAAAAATGAAAGAGAGAGGAAAGACATTGGAGGAGTGTGATTAGGGAATTAGATGACAAATGTGGAACATGTTTGATGGATGTGTACTGACAAAGATGGCCCAGTTATTATTGTCTTTCTTTATGCTTCCGTCTCTCCCCTCTCTCTCTCCCTGTGCATCACTGAGATAAAATGCTCTCGTACCCTCTATAGATAATTATGCCCTAAACGGGCGCACACTTGATGTGTCTTTGCCACTGACTATTAAAAGGGAAAGGAAGGTCTTGCTTCAATGTCATATCCATCCAAGAAGCCATAACAGAGTATGGAAGTTTCTTACTCTACGTTTTATTTGGGATTATATTTATAGGCATTTTCTGCTATGTTTGGAATCATATGTATACTTTATTATACTTGAAACCATTGAAGTATGTTTACTGCAGTATGTATGGAAACTACATTTATGCTTTACTATGTATGGAACCAAGTGTATGTTTACTGTAGTATGTATTGAAGCCATGTGTTGCTTTATTATAGTGAAACCAAAGCTCTTACCATATTTGGACCATATATGCAAATATTCAAACATATTTGGAACTATATGCAATTCAAACAAATTTGGAACTATATGCAAATATTCATACATATTTGGAACCATATATTGTATCATTTAGAACTATACATGTATAGTTTCAAAAGTTCTGTTCACATCATAGTTGAACCCTTAAGATCTCGTTGACCAAGCAACAACCAGAAATAATCTTTAAAATTGTGCCCTGTCACAAGACATTTAATGGTTTTTTATTCCATTTTGATATCCCTCAGAGTCAACTATTTTAATTGTGTTTCATTAGCATTGATTATTACAAAGAAAATGGAAATAATAATCCTGGGTATATTTTCAGAATCACAATTTTAATTTGGTAGACCTTGTTGCGTGTCATCACTTCTTTCGAGGGGTGGGGGAGGGGAAGGAAAATATTAGGAGGACGCTATTGGCTGATGTATTACAAGGACTAACAAAAAACTGATTTGTGATAATAGGGTTATATACCATTACAATACTGTAGTGTATATAATATAATATATACTTTATTATGGTTCATTTTAATAAAAACTCACATCAAAGGGATCGAAGCGAACAAAGAATTGCGCAACTCTGTCTCGAGTGATTAAGTACATGCAATGACTCATGAGCAGCAAAATAACCATCCTTGAATTTAGCTAACCGATTGAACTACATACAACCCTGTCTTCCTAATAAAAAAATAATAAATAAATAAAACTTCCCCAATTCCTCTCCAGATTCTCTAGTTGTCATTCATTTCTAAGTTTGCTGTAATTATTTAGTAATTTGTTGCATGAGAGCACCTTTAACTATATATGAGCAATCAGGCCACGTACTGTAAGCTACAAGCCCAGCTCTTCTATAGTAAATTCAGTACGTAGCTCCCTCTTTATATTGCTGGCTGTGTGTGCCGCATATGCAGATTACATAATATTACCATGTAAGTCTGTCTTGAAGAGCTCTGTAAACAAGACATATTAATATTACCTAGCTACATGTGTAACTGTTTAAGGTAGGCTGGGGAAATGGAAGAGAGAGATAGAGAGAGAGGGAGAGAAAAAAGAGGTTTTTTTGATGGAAGATGCGGGGAGAAATGAACACTTTATGCATCCATTTCCTTTAATTAGAGTTACGATGATGTGGTTTTGATTGAAACTATTGCAGACAATACTTCATCTTTTTTTTTTGAATGCATAATGAATTGTTAATGAATAGTGGCAGTATAGACTGATCTATTATGAGTTCATATCGATATATTCATGTGTGTGTGTGTGTGTATATATATATATTGATTGATAATTAACTTTTGATTGATACAAAGTAACAATTGATTTCTGTTTTGTGTCATTTTGTGGTTTTGGTTTTTCTCTGGGTTTGTTCTGTTTGAGTACATGTGCAGAGACATCAAGTAGATTTGTATTTTTTATGGAGATTTAAGAGGTTCTGAAGAAATAACTAGAGTTGAAAGAATTGCTGTCCAAGGAAGAGATACATACATGGATCAAATTAGTTAAAATTACATTTGATATGAATATCATTTATGTCATTATTATTGTCTAAGAAACTGAGAAGGTGTCATGAATAATTATGGCGTTGAGGGGCAAGGAAGGGGAAAGGGGGGGGGGAAGGAGAGGGAGAGATGATACGTTCATTACCGAGAGATAGGGCGGAAAGAGTTTCTGCCGCATACCATTTCTAAACTTTCTTCATGAATATCAATAATTAAGTATCAAGTGTAAAAAGAAATGTATTGATACTAATTATCATGGTGTTTATGCCAAATAAGGAAAACAGTTGTAATTTTACCAAATGGTAGATTTTTTATGATGGGGGAAGCCGAAGGGGGGGGGGGTGGTGTTTTCAATTGAGAGCATGTATCTGTGATTATCTAATATGCCAACCTGAGAGCATTTAAGTGTACTATACAACCACAGGACCTAGTATTCAAGTATTTCCTCCTTTGCTTGGTGATTCCAAATTTATTTCACTCCTCGCTTACCTCCCTCCCCACAAACTTAGCACCCTCGTTCTATTGTGTAACAATGTTAGACCCATTCATAAATATCATACTAAGGAGGGAAAAACATGCTAATACGATAAACAAATAAGTAAATAATTCTCCATGGCTAAGAATCTGTTACCAATCTGTCTGTTGGATTACACTGAAGCTTTACGTTTGGGCTTCATTTACAAAATACTTGAGATGACTTGAGCAAGTCTAAAGTGGACATGACAGGGACAGTAGTAGGCTTATTAATTTTTCATTTTTTCTTGTATGAATATCTGGTAAAATATTAAAAATATTAACATTAATCATGTAGTGTACTGTCATAGACTTCATTGAGACATGATTTGTACTTGCAACATATCTTTGTGAATTGGGAAAAAGAAAAGGATTTTACCCGTCTGCGGCATGAACATATCACACTGCAAGCAAAACAGCAGTTGCCTGGTGCTACATTTCAAATTTCGACATCTTTTCAGGGAATAGCAAGAATTTCTCAGCGGGCAATTGTAAGATTGATATACATGGGTAATTCTCTGTGCAAGACATGAATTTATGATCATGGTTTGGATCTGTGTGCAATCTCCTTCAGAGTAGACATTGTCCAAAGCTAGGTGATTGGTTGAAGCATCACAATGCAGAATCGCAAATCTAAAGACCTAGTGAGCAGTACAGTACATCACATTGTTGTGTGCTGGCACTGTAGAATAACCAACAGCAGAAACTAGATTTTCTGCATGCATGTATTAGAGATGACATTACTAGTACTGGTAATATCCTGCAACTTTATGTTAAGAGTGAGACGAAAGTTCTTTATCAGAGGAATGCAAACAACACAACCGACATGTTTGCATAATCTTCCCTGTTTTTCTGCATTTGTACGATTGCCCTCGTACGTGTTGTTGTTATTATGCTGGGTGTGCTTTTGTCCCAACGGTCTGTCACACGCTGGTGCCAAAAGACTCCTTAATTAATCATTTTTTTCTCTCTCTGTGGAAAAGGTTGAGAGATTGCTCATGGGGGAGTCCTGTAATAATCCGATCTGTCGTGGTGTCTCCATGCGAAACTCAAGGCTAGACTGACGCAAGACTGCTAGATTGTCACACTGCCGACGGAAATTCATCCACAGTAGATAGTGCACTACTAATGCAAAAATGGATTTCACATCTAATTAAAGAGAAATTAAAACAATTTTTTATTTCCTTCTTTTAATTTAGTTTTATGCAGTAATGTCTTCTTTTTTTTGGTGGGGGGGGGGGGTGGTGGGGGGAAGGAGCAAAAAGTTAAGCCAGCATTCTGAACATGGACAGACCTTAATGCTGCCAACGACTAATAACATTGACACTATTTTAAGTCAAGTATGTTATAAAGATGAACAAAGTAAGAAATCAGAATTCTTTTCATTAGACATGCACAATTAATCTCTGATTCCAAGTTGAAGGTCATGAAATGTTTTTGTGAACAAGATCATATATTTGGTAGCTTTCTGATATTAATTTTCATGATTTTGCAATTTTTTTTTTTTTTTGGAACTTATCCAGCCATTTCATGCATGGCATACCTCAACCTTGTATTGTCTGTTCCAGACGGCTAGAACTTTGAAGTGAAAAATGAAAGAGGTGTTATTGATGGCTTTCTTTTATTTACCTCTGGAAATGCGATGCATTGGAGACGTATTTTAATATGTACAGCATCAAGTGGTAGCCTATGTAGAGTAATTATCACAGATTTATTAAAAAATATTTGATCGATATAAGTATTACAATGATTTTTTCGAGTCATTTTGTGTGTGTTAATTGCGAATAATGCAAAATGTATAATACATGCAAAGATTTCAAGTAGATATTAATAAGTATGTAAAAGGAAAAATTACTAGGGTTGAAAGGAATTGTCAGTTGAGGAAAACTTAAACATTTTTCAAGAAATGGGAATTAAATTTGATATGACTATCCTTAATATTGTAAAGACACTGGTGAGAAGTTGCTTCCAAGAGTAAAGCCATGATTTATCATGTGGCGGGAGGGGGAAGTAGAAGGGCCAAGAGAATGAAGGTACGTACACTGCATACCACAACATTCGCAACCTTGCATGGCATACCTCAATCTTGTAGTCTGTAGCAAGGGCGGCTAAAACTTTAAAGTGAATTAAAAGATGAAAAAGCTGCTATGATGGCATGGTTTATATTGACCTCTTGAAATGCAATAAATGAGAATTGTTTTATCTACAGCCTATAAGAGGTAGCCTATGTACAGTATATTAATTATCACAGATTGTTGGCAGCAGGTAAAACAAGATATTTCTAGAGGAAATGAAAGCATGCATGGGTAAAGGGGAATATTAAATGGATGTACAGGGAAAAACTTAGTGTTAAGATTTTGTGCAGCAGTTTTGAAGGATCAGAACTTTGTCACATCTACAATACTTTTTATACGTTTGATACATTGCTGCATAAAAGGAAATTAGTATGTACATCTTTGCACATGTACTGCAGATTGTCCAGTTTTCATAGTAATGACTGCAATGTTATATAGAATATATTATTTCATGGTATAAGAGGCTAGTCAATCTTCCATGATGAGGCCTTTTTTTTACCATTTGCTGTAAATTTCTGTCGGAATCAGACTATAATTTGAAATTGACTCCCTTAGTCCTAAGACAGTTTTAAATTGTGTAAACGTAAGTTGGCCTGACGTTTCGATCCTAGCAGGATCTTCTTCAGAGGCTAAATGACAGTTCAGTTTTAAATTGTCAGTGTTGTGAAACAGTTTTAGACGACAGTAACAAACTGCGACCGTGTAGCTAGGAAAGCCTGGTATGATACATACACATCATATCTTTGTTCTTATGCGGTTGCAACTCACCGTACATGGTTTTAGTGTGAGCATTGCAAATATGCTAGCTAACATTCACACTGTAAAATGAATGTACGCCATCCTTTCTCTTCAGTATACATAATAATCTCTGTTTTAATCGGTAGTAAAGTGCTTATAACTCAACCAATGCGATGTGTTGTCTTGCTTCCGTATTGTTTCTCAGAATATCATCAGTTCTCAGTAATACTACGCAAAGCGCAGATTCCAAGTCTAGGTGAATTCCCCTAAAAAATTCACGGTTGCAAAATTTCAATAGAAGGGGTTATGAAATAGGTTGTTGCTACTGTGTCATTTAGCCATTCAGAGAGCTGCTCTCAGCCAATAGAGTTTAATTTGATCATTGAGCACTAGCAATGTATGAATGAAGACCTGAGCATGAATATTCAAGCTCTCTACCATTTGTATGTACCCTCGAAAAAAAAACTTTAAATTTTCTGAAAAAAATTGAGCATTTATCCAGAACGTTTATCTTTTAATGCTTTATGTGATGTGACAGATCTTTAGAAGAAAGATGAGTAACGGAAATCAAAAACAGTTAAAGCAGAACTCATGAACTGAAAACAAACAGTAGTCAAACAACAAAACATGCAACAAACCAAGTATCTTATAAGTTTATTACCATACAGCATTGCACATGATGGTATTAAGTATTGTACTCATTCCGACATTACAGATGATAAAAAAAAAAATTTGGGCAAATAAATGTGCGGTTCTTTCTCACATGTATGATGAGACATATTATATATGGTAGGCTACTGTTTATGATCTATTTAAACTAACTACTAACATTGGCTCTCATACTCCAAAGTCAGGTTGTTAGAGACTGAACCAGCGGTGTGTAGAAAATGTTGTGTGATTTTTACATTCAGCCAGGGAAGAATTTAGATCACTGCTAGGGGTGTACACCCCTGTTTTAACCACGCATAAAATATTAAGAGCATATTTTATGCATTTAAAGCCAATTAAAGACCTGATTTACAGTCTAAATATACCTCAGAAAGCACTATTTGACATCTAAATTTTTATATTTTTTCCTGGGTCAGATCTCCCAGACACCCTCCTTCATTTGTCTCTGGTCCCCCCTACCTTCATCAGTCAGGAGAATTTTAGAATTCCCCCTGCCCTCATCCCCAACCCCATCCCAATCTTTACCTGAAAACCATGAAAACTTGTGTAGCCGCTGGAATGAACCAGTCATGCTAAGATAGTATTAACGCATTGTAACATGATATTGAATAACAATAATTCATTATGTAACATGTGTGTGTATATATATAGTCTAATGTAAATTGTGTACGTATTGAATGTATAATACAGGAAGAGAGCAATAGAGAAATATAATTAGTTACCTGAGATTGACGGAACCCGAGACGAAGGGTTTCTCGGGAAAAGCTTCCGTGGTGATCTCAACCCAAATAATCTGCATTCTATAGATTCATCTTTTTCATTTGTTGGTTGGTAGCCTCTCATTTCCTCCTTAATAATTGTCTGGATCGATGAATTATGATATCGCGTAATTGACGTGCATGTACCACGGATATCGTATCCTGGGCTCTTGCTGGGTTTGAGCGGGTGCATAACAAAACAAGTGATGAAAACAAGATACCAATGTGATGATGAAGGGCAATTGCGTGTTTATATAATCGGTCTCTTTCTCATCATCTTCACGTTTCCGGAAAATACATCCTCATGTCGGAAGATTGTCTCTTCCGATGTGCCTCTCTGGAGTATGAAAATTTGATGAAGCAATGATCAAGATTTTTGAGATATTTTTTTTTTTTGAGAAAGAGAGAGACTTCATGTTAAAGCATTTAATATTTTTATAGTTTGGGAAAAAATGAAAAAGCCCAAATAGTTAACTCTAACTCACTCTCCTATAAGACTGCTACATTCAGTACCTACAGTATATATCAAAGCATCTTAAAATGTACATTGCGACTTTAATAAAGTATGATTTTGGAGGAAAAAAAGTTGAAATATAACATATCACACACCTCTGAGACTGACAGTTTTTTAAACATTAAAAGGGCAAACGGGTGGGATTCTGACATATATTACTTATCTTAATTAATCGCTTCCCTGTTGTGTCTGTGTTAAGGTCAAACCACTTAACATGAACCGACTGACATTTAGGACACATACGGACAAATTCCATCCAAAACTTAATAACTATAGGATGTCCCAGCTGTTGGTAGTGTATACACTACAAAGGAGAAGGTTGGTGAGAGGCGTACATTTGATTATTCACTGACAGTATACCCAGTTAAAGAACCCTTGTATGGAATATGGAATTGTAAGATAATTCAGTAATTACTGGTAGTATACTATTTTGGTAGATAGCAATGGGAGGATAAATGGCCAACTGGTTTACCAGCTTGGAACATGTGCACCAATGAAGTCATGGCTTCATTGGGGGGGGGGTGGGTGGGTGGGGGGGCTCTATCAGGTTAAGGTGCCGAAGGCCCCTATATCCTCTTGATTGCAAAAGATCTAATTTCATCCAAGGTGCACCAAATGCACGGCTTGTTTCAAGGCCCCAGTGCCTCCATTTATCACTGAAAGGGAAGCATCAACAAATTTAGTTGCCCACTTGTTACATGTTAAACTTTGAACACAAATATCCCAGCACAGAAAGTGGTGTGGATTTTTGAGAGATTCAGGGTATTTTAACCCATCTTCGTATTAAAAGTGCTGCTTTCTGAGGTATTTTTTCATTGTTATGTATATTTGACAGTAAAATCCCATAGAAATGTAGTACAGAATTAACTTCATTAACCTTCATTTAATGAAAACAAAAAATAAGCACAGTGCCGTAGTGTGATCTATTGCAATCTTAGTTTAAGTTCTACTTGGTAAGTTTGGTAAAAATTACTTTAATACCAGGCGTAAAGTTTCAGGAGTTCATAAAATGTTCACATCTTCCACTACAGAAAAGTAAGAAGGAAAAAGGAAAAGAATGGGTTGTATGTTATTCCAAGACCTTTGTATATGACACGCAGGTAGTTGGCCTCAAGATTTGTGGTATTTCCCCCGGGTGATGAACACCTCAAATAGCTTGTTAGAAGCAGAAGTGAGAAGACCTGCCATATCTTAAAATGAGGCATAGGGGCAAATCTTGTAAAAGAGATGTGTCGTTAGGATTTTCTTGGCCCCTCGGAGGAGTTGATGTGGTAATTTCTGGAGATGTCATCTAACTTAGCATTCCCCTTCATTGACTGAACAAACCAGGATTAAGAGAGAGTATTTTGTTCCTTATGTACTGTATATTCTTTCATGTAAATTGCCTCAAGGTACACTCACACAGATCAGTATGAGAATTAGTATGTAGAAGCCATCATATGAGAGGATAGTATAGACTATAGTGCTAACATTCCAAAATTGTCCCAATTGGGCTTAGAATAGTTACATGCTTTATAAATATTCATGTTATTCATTTTTTGCATTAGAGAAATATGAATATTTATATTTTGTGAGTGTATAGTAAGTCATTGCCTCAGTGGTGATTCCAATTGTGTGTATGTATATATATATGTGTATATTGAGATACCTGATTACTAAGCTCTGGCTACTGGTATCAAATTAGAGTGTTATAATCAGTAAATGCCTCAAGCAATGACAAGTGCACCTGTGTGACCTGCTATAACTTACAAAAGAGGCCATGGAAGTCTTATTTCTTTCATGAAAAGTAATGTAAAATCTTTAACAGGAGGTAAAGCGTTTATCAGGAATTTCCAAGATGTGTCCTTTATCCCCATATTGTCTTATCTCTTACTTCCTACTTTATAAACCTATTGAAAATATAATTTTGTTCTAAAATTGGATTTTAAGCTAAGAGTCATATTTACATAAAGAAACCTGACTTTGTTAGCTCATTGGCTGACAGGATTATGTTGACGGACAGTTCTGAATTCCTTCCAACCGATCATAGGGCTGTAACCTTGCTAGGAAAAATTGTACCTAACATTTGGGGACAGGCAGTGTAGGTATAGCGTTCTATTACAGTAGGCTACATCATCTGAAGTGTAACCACTTGCATGTAACATTGCCTAGGTCTTCACCAAATAGACCCTCAAATCTACTTGTATCATTATCCGCTCTGGCACATGTATGTTTCTTATTATATTCTTGTCAGGCAGGCTTTTATAAACTTAAAATCAGATCTACAGGTTTAGGAACAGTTTAGATAGTATGGGAGCATATCTGTGAGTTCAATGGTTGATGTGTTAGGTAGATTAATCACAATGCTGCATGGGAAATATCTTCCAGTCTTCCAATCCCTCTGAAGGTCACATCAGTGTAGCCCCGTCCCTCTACTTCCCCCCTATTTTTACATATTGTCAGGGGCTAAGTTTGTACAAGTATTTTTCCTGTAGGTTTGGACCTTACACTACAAGCTTTTCCATTACATTGAGATGTGTCACCTTAGACATTTAAATGCCTGACCTCTGAACTGAATCACTACTTGAGATTTCTTTGAATCGTGGTCTTAAGATACCAATCCCACCTCCATTGAATCCCCCTTCTTGGACTAATTGTTATTTAATAGGACATGACTAACTAAATTTCTGGAACACCTTTTGAAGGATTTGAATCGTAGAAAAACTTTATTAGGAATTTTGGAATTGCCAAGGGTTTTGAAGACAAATAAAGATGACCTTTGAAGGATAAAAAAGGATCATGCTGTCTTACATCGTATCTGGCCTCTTAATGGAATCGCTACTTCACATTGTTTACAAATTGTCTTCCCCACCCCCACCTCCACTGATCCTATTTTTGCATTAATTGTTGCTTTTTCCCTCAACACAAGGATTTGTTTTGCTCTCAGACGTTGGAAATGTTACAGAATGAGAAACTTTAATACTTCTACATGAGAGCTTCAAAATGCTTTCTTGGAAATGCCTGTAGCCTAGCACTGCGGTGATCAATTGCTTCTTTTAGTTGTTTGTGTTTGTATATTGTTGTTGTGATGTTTTTTATTTCTTTTGTTTTCTTGGTTTGCAGGCAACGAATGGTTACTTATCTGTATTTGAAGAATGATATCTCTAATTACACAGCACATTAGAAATGACAGTTAACTGTTAAAGGTTTCTATTTAATTTCCAACTTTTATTATCTATGTCGAAGCCTAGGAAGTTAATTTTCCTAAACATAATAGCATTATTGCCTATAACAAAGGTAAAAAAACATATACATGTATATTTTATAACGGTCTTGCAAACTTCCTTAAGGCTTTTCAACCCGATTCCTTCATGAAGCTAGAGTCATAAAACGAAATCAATAGTTCAGCTGTTTACCTTTCTAAGTTATTACTCTAAATAACATTGTAATTGATCAGACTGATACACTTTCCAAATTAAAATCTTTGTCGATTAAAATTAATCGTAGATCTGTGACAGCACTGTAATCATCGTTAGTTGATAACATGCAAAATCCTAAATAAATTCAAAATTTAGGACTTTAGCAAATATAATGAAATTACTTTTTCATCATTAGGGGTATTCTGGAATGGAAATGTGCACAGTTGCTTCCACCATAATAGATTAGTGTTTCGCAATGGGTTCCCGCGTTTTGATGTCACTACGATATTTGTCCATTCCATTTGATATTAGTATGAAGACTGTTTGATCGTCTCCTCTCCCTCTTCCATCCTTGCTCCCCCCTCCCCTGGAATAGGTATTGGCACTGCATATTCAATACATCAGAATAAGAA
>JAAAKB020000020.1:748621-761554 GCA_010014835.2 Apostichopus leukothele | reverse complement strand
GATATGATTTTGTTTGATCTTGGTAATATTAGGTGCAAGATCGCACCTTTCCAAAAATTACGACACCTGAGTAGAAGATAATTTGTGGAGGGGGAGGGGTGGGGGGGGGATCCTAGCAACAATCAATGGTCAACTTACGCTGTTCTGAAGCAACCTCTGGTAGATACGTTGCAGTTTTCTTGTTCCCCTTCTCATTGTAAAATTCTATTCTTATGCCATGTTTACCAACCTGTCAAGATGAGTGAAATCATAAATTATGTTAATAATTTATCACTAAAACTCAGAACCAATGAATATGCATCACATGAAGAGATGAAGGGAAAAAGAGTTTGACATGACTTTCAGCACATACACAAAATAAATTGATTTATGTACAGTATTTTAGAATCTAACACATAAACCATGTATCACATGAAGAGAAGATGATTGCGTTACTCACAGCTCACTTTACAAGAAAAAGGATACCTGATGACAGCTAATTACACTAATAACAATTCTGCCCTCATCCTTATATGTTAAGTGGGAATACTGTGCTAACATCTGCTTTGAAAGCAGCAGGCTTTATTGCAAAGACCAAAAAACAAAACAAAAACACATTCTTTGTGTTATGGTATAGTTGGCTGACAAGGGTTGTTACCATGGAAACACAACCAGCTGCTTTCAGTGAGATGAAAGAAAAAGAAACAAAGAAAGGAAGATTTGAATAAAGGTTACATTGTTCCAAGAAAGAAAAAAGGAAAGACAGAAAACATGAGGAAAGATGGAAATTTTGAACTTACTTCCCAATCTTGAAAATCCCTAGCTTGCTCAAAATGGCGAAGTAGTGAAACAGAACAGTGTAGATGTGAAAGCTCATTGAGGGTGATAGGTGAAAAACGGCTGTCCTTGAATGCGCTGTTGGTACAAAGATGTGGATATAAATTGAGTTCTATCGAGCATTAGATCTGCCGTTGATATGAAACGATACATGATACTTGTCATGTCACTTGTTTTGTTGAAGGAAAGTAATCCAGAGGGATCATAATGGTATCGTTATGCCAGTAATTACATGATCAGACGACAAGATAAAGTATTACTGGTTACTTGAACTCTGGGAGAGGGAGCACTAGTCAACTATGGAATACACACAGCCTACAGGGAGGTTATTGCAGTGGGTGGTCACAGTCAAATTGTCAATTAGAGTACATTTGAAATGATGCAACTACTATATTACTCTTGGCTACATACAGTCATAGGGAATGCTTTGCAGAAGCAAATGTTTGCAAACATTACTACTGTTAGCAAACCTGTTAGGCAACTGTTTGTGCAAAGATATTTTCATTATTCTTTAACAGACCAAACCGCAAAAGTGTTATGTTTGATTGAAGTAGACTCTAGATTATTATCGAGAAGTGCATATAAAAAGTAGTATGGAGTAAAATGTGAGGTGGGATGGGTTGGGGTAGGGGTATTATGGAAAGGACTCAATAGCACTGGTCCTTCACAAAGTGGTGTATTTATAGTGAACCTGTGCCCTGTACTCAAAATTTTTGAAAATGTGACAGCCTTTTTACAGCTCTGCCGATGTACATACAGTTTACAGTACTACAGTACAGTTGCTGCGTGAAAACATCACTCTTGGGATTGTCCAGTACTACCAGAGTTGGGATTATTTTAAATATTAACATGCAAGTTTTGTACATACTGTATATCCTTATAATGCAGTTGCTCAAGTTTTATTACAATTAAAGGTGATTAAAAAAAAGTATTTTATAAGAAGTATAGGACGAGGAAAGGACGAGGAAAAACCCTCCCAATGGTAAAGAACAGATGTGCAGTTACTGTATACTAAGAAAACATTCCAAATGTATCATTTCCAAAAGTTCAGAGAACCAAGACATTGCTGTTTAATTTCCTAAAGTAGTTACAAAACTGACCAGGGCTAGTTGATGACTATCCCTATTTTGCCATCTCTTTGTTGGGAGTGTCATTTAGTAGCCTTGTTGACCGGGTTACCAGAGATCTGGACAACCCAGATGAGGCAGGGAAGGGGATTTCATGAGAAACAGTTCCCTCTCTGTATACATAGGAGTAAAGAAAGGCAGACATCTAACAGAGATTCATGTACACAAATGTGTTTATAATTTTCCCAGTCAGTTTTGCAATCCTTCATATAATACATATTATGTTTCAATTTTCATTAATTTATTGGTTCAAGTAAACTTTTATGGCCTATGATATCTGAGTTAAATATCCAAAATGGTTTTGTTACAAACAAATCTTACCTTGAAACAGCATATTCCCTGAGACCATCATGAAGGTTCATTGCGGTGAAAGTTCCTATACATCCTCTTAATTTACGCTCGTTGTCAATCTTCCAAGTTACGAACAATGGACTACACATAAATGAAAGAATATTTAATGAATGTTAACTGTATCACATGGCATTTGACACAAATATCAGGGAATAAATGATCTGGTATCGCAATGCATTGCTAGAAGATTCAAGAGTTGCTATACAAGTATAACGATGTATAGATGTTTCTGTACACAGGAACCACACTTTTTTTTTATGAGAGATCAAATTCAGAGTCTTTAAAACTACTACAAACCAAAATGCAACAATGCATCAAAGTTTCGATGATGTAACATGAGTAGTTTTCTTCATGAATCTGATGTAATGTATAGTGAGGGTGTACAACATACTTGATCTTAGTAATACAGTGAATAGCAGTGTGATGTAACAAACAAAAAATTCACAATGACACAGGCTGTCCTGAAATGACCATTGACCTCTACAACAGGTTTCTTGTACTAAATAAGATAGATGCATCAACACACTAAATATGACATCTTTCCAAGCCTTCCTTGCGATATTATGTTTAGGAAGGTGTGTTAGTGTAGAGAGACAGGTACAGTAAGAAGGGAGTGAAGTAAATGTTTGGCATTTGTTGACTTCAAATGACTTTTGACCTCAACCAAAAGCAATAATAGGCGCCTTAAATTTGATATGGTACATCTACAAACCAAATATGAGATCTGTCCAAGGTTCCCTTCTTGCAATATTATCATGTTTCCAAGGCTTTCACGATTTAACCTGTTGTCACCAAATGACCTTTGACCTCCACCAAATGCAATAGGCTTCTTGTACTCCATGTGGTACTTCTACACACCAAATATGAAATTGGTCCAACTTTCTCTTCTTGAGATATTGTGTTTACAACTTGGGCGTCACAAACGCACACATGCACACAGAAACATACACTCACACTTACCCAATCATGAATGCAAAGCTTACGATTATCAACGAAACCAAAAACTTGTAGAATACTGTACATTATTCCCTGAATATTTTGATTTCTTCTGGCAAGGTTAGCACACAATGCTGTTGTCAGAATTGACATGTGTATTCATGTATAATACTAATGAGCAAGGGCCTCAGAGCTCCACCATCATGTCATTGAGACAAAGGCATGTCAAATTATGTCCTAACTGACACATTCTTTGTCTTGATTACATCTGTTTTACTGGTCTTCATATCTTCTTCCCTCTCCATGACTTTATTTCTTATTCAAATCTAGTATGATATTACAACTCACACATATCCAGAGGGGCACATCATCTTCAGTTCCTCCTCTCCCCCTCCCTGGTGATGCTACCCAAATATATAGAGTACCTTTAATCACTATTTTCAATGGGCGAGGGAGGACACTGTCTAGATTGGGACTACTTAGTTGTTATTTATACACTTCTAGAGGATGTGTTGCTGCGAATCCTTCTTCAGTGACTTACTGTAGTACATTTATTAATATGTACACCTTGTACTGTAGTACATATAATAATATGTACTGTACACCTTGTAATGTACTACATTTAATAATATGTACTGTACACCTTGTAATGTACTACATTTAATAATATGTACTGTACACCTTGTACTGTAGTACATTTAATAATATGTACTGTACATCTTTTACTGTATTACATTTAATAATATGTACTGTACACCTTGTACTGTAGTACAATATGTACTGTACATCTTGTACTGTATTACATTTAATAATATGTACTGTACACCTTGTACTGTAGTACATTTAATAATATGTACTGTTCATTTCAATCCTTACAGGTTCTTCTTCAGAGGCTAACTGATATGATAACAGACTGAGAAGTGAGAATACATTTAAAAGAGACTAAATTGAACAGACAGTTACAGTGACATGAACAATGAATAGAGCAAAATATGAACAAAGAGAGGTGAGATGAAAATGAGAAGCATATTTAATAGAATTAAATAAAAACCCATAGAGATTAACTCTGCAGAGAGGTGTAACAATGAGAGGTTAGTAGCAATATAGGAGAATGGGGAAATTAAAAGAGAGTGGATCAGGGAGACCATTTATGGATTTGTAGGATGTGAGAAGAGGATGGAGAATGGAGGAAGGATGCATAGGTTGAGTAAAAGAGAAAGAGGAAGTTGAGGAGATTTACACATTCCCTTCTTGGATTTTGAGAATAAGAGGTTGAATGGTACAAAGGTATTGCATCCACAGTCCTTCCCTGCTCAGGTGAACTTTACCCAGCCAGTTAGCTATAATTCAATGCCTGGTTGAACCATGTCTGACATAGTGTGGAGCTTTAGTCTTCACCACAGTGTTGATTGTATCTGTGGTCAGAGCAAGACTTCTGGAGAGTAGGTTATATACCAACATTCTGCATACTACAGACTCTGCATGAAATAAGGAAACAGACATCTGAGGTGGTGCAAGTGATGTATCTCTTCGTATCTCACAAGTACCGGCTGGTGTGACTGGTGACTGGTGTGACTGGGTGGTGTGACTGGTGAAAGACTCTGATTCCAAGATGTGGACCTTGCAGACAATATACCAGTAAAAAGAACATTTGGAAGTACCATGCTGGACAGAGATGGAGTCACAGTACAGAAGTGGGTTACAATACAATAGCTTGAACCTGTAGATCCTGCAGGTTACAGAGGCATCTGTTGGGAATGAGTGGTTTGTGAAGACTATCTTGGTTTATTGTTATTTTGTACAGCACCTGTAGCCTGTTTTTCATTGTAAGGCGCTTTTATAAAACTAATTGCTTATTATTAGTAGTATGGAGGATGTGATGATGATTGTTACTGTAGTTATTCAGTGAAGAAGAGGGAGATTAGGATGGTGTTTGACAACAATGGAATCTTATGGAGAGAGATCTTTGGAGAAAGAAAAGCTCTTTGATTGGCTTGGTGAACCTTCTTGGCTCTTTGTCTCTTGGCGATGAAAGAGATGTTAGAATAGTTTAATGTTGATCCGATGAAAACACTTTTGAAAGCTTCCATGTTATGTTGATTACTTATGTTGATTACTTGATTACTTATGATTACTTATGCTTTTTTTTATTTTTCATTATTCATTGCCAATGAAACATTGTATTTTAAAAATACTCATTTTTAAAAGATGATGTTCGAATTAGGCCTGCTGTCCCCAAACCAATTTTCATTGTGATCTGATGTTCATAGTGTGTGACTTGGTTTTCTTCACCGTAAGAAATAAGCCTGCACTGTAACCTTACTTAGGCCTTCTCATTTCACTTCACCTCAATTCTTTCCTATATACCATTTTATCTGGTTTGGTACTGGATGTTAGGTTACTGGGCTATATAAATAGTATTAATATCTAATCATCCGTAACGCCTATACACTTAACAGTACTTTTGCCGCTGTTCACACAATTCACCTAGCCTAACTTATGTTAGGCTAGCCGGTTACGTAACCGGTTTCGCGAAATTACATATATGATCACAGTGAGTGAAACCATGGGCATATAACAGGAAGTACAAATTTAATATTTGTTAAAACGTCGGTTAATAAGAATAGAAAGTCTTTAACTTACAAAGGCGCATCAGTGAATTTTAGTGATGATTTCGGCATATCTACACTGTGCAACCGGCGAGTAAGGACGTCGAAACAAAAATAGCACATCTCTGGACAAACGACTCGTTGAGTCTTATCTTGTACATGGTTATAACCATTTAATCTGCTTCGGGGTATACTAACTGCTTTCCCATTACCTACATGATTGGAATGTCCTCTACTGTTGGAGTTTGTCGATGAAGATGGTCGTTCTTTGCTATCTAATTCATCTGTTTCAGTGGGAACTGAAACCTTTTGACGCTTAACACCACAACAACCGGTCGCCATTTTCAGAGCTCTAATGACAAAGTAAACTGACTTGCGCAGGCGCAACAGCTGATGAGTAACACATTTGTCAAGGTCAAGCAAGGTTCATGAACGCAGGACTTTTCAAAGAAACCCTGAACAAATTTACCAATTTCCTCCAAAAAGTCATAACCCAAACTACAGGGAAAGAACCATGCTAAATAACTTCTTTGATAATTCTTATTAAAATGGATCCGCGTGTACCATAGAAAGCAAATGTATTGATAGATTCCATAAGATTGGTCATATCTGAAATTCTAGTAGCCTACTGGGTCAAATATACGTTCTTTTTGTATTATGTGTAACTCTCGTCAATTTCCATGCTGCATGTAAACAACGATATCAGACTCTCCCAGAATTAATATTGTGTTAATGAATGTAAAATGTTAAAAATCACAATGATATTTACTATTTTCTGTCTTAGTAACTAATTTAAGCTGGGCGTGTTTGTATAGACATGAGACAGAGATGGACAGGCTCCCTTCCAAATGTTCTCATGATTACAACGTGACGGGAACCGCTGTGATCTTATAAGGTCTACGATTTCGTTGCAATACGAAGAAGAAACACTTTCAGCTAAAATTGCTTTGAGGTTTCAAAAGTATACATTTAGACCTGCGGTTGCATGATGAACATCTCATATATTTCGAAAATATAAGAAATTGAACGATTTGGGTATAAATTGTTAACTTCATATGAAATTAATGCAACATTAAAATTGCTAACATATATCATACTTAATTACCTTACCTTAATTACCTTACCTTACCTTACCTTACCTTACCTATACCTACCTACCTACCTACATACCTGCCTGCCTGCCTGCCTGCCTGCCTGCCTGCCTGCCTGCCTGCCTGCCTGCCGGCCTACCTACCTACCTACCTACCTACCTACCTACCTACCTACCTACTAGTACCTACCTACCTACCTGCCTGCCTGCCTACCTACCTACTACCTACCTACCTACCTACTAGTATCTACCTACCTACTAGTACCTACCTGCCTGCCTACCTACCTACCTACCTACCCACCTACCTACCTACCTACCTGCCTACCTGCCTACATACCTATCTACCTGCCTACCTATATCTACCTACCTATATCTACCTGCATACCTACATATCTACCTACATACCTATCTATCTACCTACCTACCTACCTGCCTACATACCTACATACCTATCTATACCTGCCTACCTATCTACCTACCTATATCTACCTGCATACCTACCTATCTATCTATCTACCTATCTATCTACCTATCTACCTATCAACCTAACTATCTACCTATCTACCTAACAATCTATCTTCCTATCTATCTATACCTATACTTACATGCTGGGCATATTGTGCCTTAAAATATGTTACGCATCTTTTTCAATAAAGGCATATTTCAGAGAAATTGTATATAAGTTCCCTTTGAATAATTCAATTCAATAAATAATTCATAAATAACACAATTTTCACAGATTCCTAATAAGCGTATGAGAAGTTTTCGAGTCATCATTTTGTTGAAGAAAAATGGTTACCGTATTTTGTAATATGATCAAGAAAGAATTATCGCACCCTAAGGTTACAAAACCGATTTAATATCGATATTGTTCCTCGTCGGAATCTTCTATAATTCTCACCAAATTCATAAATCTCATATTGTCATTTACTATTTAATGTCAAAATAGGGAATTCCAGTCGATCTGTCAATTGATTGTTTGGCTACACATAGAGATAAGTTTGTGCAATCGACTGAGCAACCGTCCGATATGCATACAATCATGTATATGTATAGCAGAGAGCATTTTACCATTATCTTCCCCTTCCCCTTACCCTTGGTAAATATTTACAATCTCTTAGCTATAGTAGCACCGTCAGGAAGTTCTTTCATCATACCTCCCAGAAAGATTACTAACAATTTGTTTACAAGCCATCAATATACTCTTCCAACTTCAAAGTGTATATATAAGAAGTAACTTTCACCGATTGTGTTCAGTGTGATTCATGCTATAGGAGCCGTGCTAAGCGTGCTTAGGACGGTTCTCTCAAGCTTACTTTCCCCTGACACACTCACTGTACCCAGCAGCTATCTAGATAGTTGAAGATCTAACATACCGTTTAATTAAACTACTTGTTCATGTCCTTATTTCTTGGTCACATACCGCTGTGACAATTTGGAGGAGCGAAAATCCGTATTTCTAAGTTTTACATGACACGTTCTCCGCATTTCTTTCGTTCTTCTACTCATTTCACCGTGGTTTCGACTGTTACAGTAATAGCACCCACCCCTGTTCATGGGTTGTCTACGAAAATTCGCCGTGTAACTTTTAATCTGTATATATCTGACTTGCCAGTGCCATTGGAGAAATGTCTTAATTTTCCATGCACACCTCAAACTCAAACCTCTTTGTTTTCCACCTGGTTGAGACAATGCCACCTCTCAGTCTCTGAACCTGAACCTTCTTTCATTATTGTCTATACTGCCATCTTAGATTCGCCATAAAGTTTAATTTTACTATTCTGGATCCTCCAGTATCTATCTTAATTTGTATATATCAGTCCCAGAAGAAGTGAACACTTTCCTTATTTTTGACATTCCTACATTGACTCATCTCTGCAACCTTCTTAACATTGTCTTGAAGCTGCTAAAAGAGGAAATAGGGTTATAGGTATGATCAAGAGGAACTTCAGTTTTCTGAAAGAGGACATAGTAGTTAGACTTTATAAGCAGTTGGTTAGGCCTCATCTGGAGTATGTTGTGCAGGCTTGGAACCCATATATTGCTAAGGATAAGGAAGTACTCGAAAAGGTCCAGAGGAGGGCTATTAGTTCGTTAAAGAGTGTTCCTTATTATAGGCGGTTACAACTGTTGAATCTTACCACACTGGAGCTTAGGAGCTAGTTACATGGTGACTTGATTCAGGTTTTTTCAAGATTGTGTATGGTTTTCACAATTTATCCTTTACCGACTTTTTCATGTTTGCTAATAGTAGTTGTACCAGATTTCATTGTCTTAAACTCCAAAAGTCACAAAGTATGATTAATATTCGGCATAACTTTTTTTCTAGTAGGGTTGTGAATGAGTGCAACGGTTTGCATGAGAAAGTTGTACTTGCAAGTAGTGTCAATGGGTTTAAGAATGCTTTGGACAAGCATTGTAATCGGGTCTGAGTGTTTGTGTCTTCAGTTTTTTTTCTCTCTCTATAGGGTCCTTGATGGGGACTTAAGTGTCCCTCCTGATCCTTTTTTCTACTTAACTAAACTAAACTATATTAAAATGATTGACATTTCTGATGCGATATATGTTTCGTTTTATTTTATCGAAAATCAATGTATTATATGTAGCTAGCTATGAGATATTGACGAAGTGATAGCGTTCTTGCATTTATCTGTTTGTGTTTAGCTCTACAGTGTTGCGCTATAGTTCAACCAGAGGTTACATGTATGGATGTGTGTATGTATGTATATTAGATCCTCCTGCAAGCAGGAACTCGCGAAGAAGCCTCATTGGATTATCAAAGCGGCAAGCTGACCGAAGTCAGTCTCTTACATTCATATTTATGGCTTTCGTATGTAACTGATGTTATGTTACATGGCTTACGTATGTAACTGAGTTTTTCTATTGACACTTGTCATAGACTTGTTGACGTTCAGAGATCATTATCCCACCCTTCAATTTCTATGACAGAGATACACAGTGAAATGAAAACTAAATGCCGCATGTACAGCAACGACTGTGTCAATCATAATTAGTTTGCTTGCGAAGGTTGCAAAGGTTGCAGGTCACACAGACAGGTGGCCTTAGCTTGGTTCTCTGTTCAACGGCCTTATTACTTACATTATTTCGTCCTGCAGAAGCTTCCTCATATAATCGCCCAGTTTCCATTAACCATGGAAGGCAAACGGTATCCTGGAGGGTGAGTATCAATGAATGCTTTGGACTGAGTATTCACAGAAGAACATAACTTACGCTAACCGTGTGTTAGTGCGGAAGATATCATAGCGCCCTTTTGCAAATTATTACAGGGACTAGTTGTGCGAATATTGTTGTTTGTATGTTTTGTTTTGTTTTATTCGCACTCAGATTGTTCAAAATACAAAAAATAACAGAGATGACAAAATAGAAAGGAACCGATCGAAGAGAACAAAAAGAGTAACAGGAGCTAAACCCACTGGGCTGACAGAACGTCGGCCCATTTCCAATGGGGCCCTAGAGACAAAAAAATTAGACTTTCCATGGTAAATTCCAATAAAACCAATAAATAAAAACTCTGAAAATGCACATATTTATGAAAAGTGCCTCCCCCTTTCCCACACCCTATATTAGATGAGATGCTTCCTTAACTCAGCTTTAAAAAGACTAGAAGGCTTGATGGATTTAATATGATTTGGAAGAGCATTCCAATCCTGAATTGCAGTGTAGTAGAAAGTAGAGCTAACACCACCCTTAGAATCAACAACATAGAAATTGTGATGTCTTGAACAAATACCCTGATTATGAATAACAGAGGTTTTGGTGAAATTGGTGGTGAGGTAGGGAGAGCTACAGTTGTTAAAGATTTTGTGTGCATGGTTTAACCTAATGAATTTTGCTCTACTCTATACGGATAACAATCCAAGACTGGAAATTTTCTCCTGCCCAACATGGAATCTGGAGCCTTGCATAAGCATATAGCAAACCACTTTATTTTGAGTAATTTGAAGCTTCTTTTTAAGAGTTTTATTGAGGCCTGTGTACCAAGAAGAAGAAAGTAAAAAAAGACATTGAATAAGGGCCATGCATAGCAGTCTTCTGCATCGTTGATTCAGGCAACTGGCTTGGCGATACAGAAAATGGAGCCTGGCATTGGCCTTTTTAATAACATCAATAGTTAAAGCTCTAACGGTTGTCGATTAAGACACCATGATATTTGACAACATTAGCGGCAGAAATGGAGTAGTTGCCACTGGTAGTAATTTTGAAGTCATCAGCTTTGTTGAGCATGCTATCAGTACCAAAAAGAATTAATTCAGTTTTCTCAACATTTAGAGAGTGTTTGTTGTTATTAAAGCTTCCTCATATAATTGCCCAGTTTCCATTAACCATGGAAAGCAAACTGTATCCTGGAGGGTGAGTATCAAAGCATGCTTTGGACTGAGTATTCACAGAAGAACACAACTTACGCTAACCGTGTGTTAGTGCGGAAGATATCTAGCGCCCTTTTGTAAATTATTACAGGGACTGGTTGTGCGAATATTGTTGCCTGTATTGTCTTCTGTAGCCTAGACTGGGTCTCTGACATTTTTGGCCTAACCAAATTCCATATGTACAGGAAGCTGCTAATTGCCATTATGTTGTATCTAGACAAGTGTGGATCAGCATCATATTCCCTAGAAGTATACATGGGCCTAGGGTCTAAGTAGGCCTAGACATAGGGCCTTAGTAACTTCAAGGTATCTAGGCAAGCACAAAAGGCTAGCTGATGATTCAGGTTAATTAAAACAGGAAGGGAAATGCTATGTTCTTTTGAGGACTGGTGAACAGAGTTTGTATCATCTCATATGCATTTAAGTTTATATCAAAAATGTATTTCCATAAAATTGCTCCATGACATACCTTTTTCAGTGATGCAGTCTACACTGTGTATACATGTTCACAAACCATATACAGTACATTGATTGAAGACCAAATGTTAGGCTACTGTTACTTTCACAATGTATCAAAAACCATACAAAACTGTGTATCTCTTGCCAAAATGAAACAAAAACCACACAAGAAAAGAGAGGAATAAATAGCCCACACATTGACACTAAACTTGCCTAATGTGAGTTACTATCAAAAAGTAGCCACAAAGTTGCAGATTCAGTTTCAAGAGTTGCGGAGTATCTTCTTGCTATATTTTTGCACCGCACTTAAAATTTTGGAAGAAGTCATTTGTTTTCGAGACTACAGAATGATATTAAGCAAGCAGAGGCAGTCGTACTGAATAGCATTAAAGCAATGCATCATTTAGCTTCCTTTCATAGACCCTTTCGATCGTAAAAAAAAGTACCTTATATCTTTGGATAGTCCATATCTAATCAAACTATGCCAAGAAAGTCACGGTCACCAAAGGATACTCAGTCTGTAAAACAAATGATGCCATTCCTCTATTCAGTATCATTGCATTAAACCTATAGAGCAAACATCGCATCCACCTGAACACCTGAGTTTGCTATAGATACTTCTGTGGAGGAGTTTTACAGCCACTTTGACTACTATACCACAATTATTTATGCTGTTGTATTCACCTCCTTGTCACATTTCTCATACCTTACAACCTTAGTTACCCCAATAACACCTTATGAACATTAACACGCATTTGATCCGACCGATAATGAGAAGTTCATTGATATTTGTCTTTATTTTATTTTCTTGTTTTGCCTTTTTTCTTATTTACAGGCGGAAGAGATCCACAAGGTCACCAGAGGCTGGATACTGGGATTGCAGTGTCTGTACCTACCGCAATAATGCAGAAGCTTTCAAATGTGAAATTTGTGATGTCAGAAAGGGTACATCCACAAGGTGATATTATTACACACTGTAATTATAATTTGTTAACTTGATTTGGTTTGGAAAAAGAAAGCCAATAGTGGTCAGTCTGGATGTAAAGTTCAGCATCAAATTGTTAAGAACTTTTATTTTACATGTGTATGACCTTGAAGTTGAAGTTCTCATAAAATGATTTAGGTAGTAAGTTTGAGGGGGGGGGGGGGGGGGGGGG
>JAAAKB020000020.1:737160-747234 GCA_010014835.2 Apostichopus leukothele | reverse complement strand
TTTTTACCCCAATTGTGTCAAATAAACCATTGATAGGGGCTGGGCTTCCAGGGGCCCTAAGGCGGGCCCCTGGACCCCACCCGTTATAGGCTTCGCGCTTCGCGCTCGCGCAGGCGCCTTCGGCGCCAGATGGATAGTCTCCTGAGCACTCAGTAACAGATGAGACACCCTATTTGAAATTCCTGGCTAAGACCCTGCTCTGAGGATATAGCCGCTTGCTAACTTAACTTGAATGTGGTCTAGAATACATGTACACACTCATCTTAAATTACAAGCACTAAAGGTGGGTGTGTCCAAGCACCCCACTGAGGGCCAGACAGGGTGAACGGGAGCCTCAGGGTCCAGGTGGCTGTGGTTTGCGCACCTTTCACTTAAAACCAATTTCTTTTGTGTTTTAAAAAGCTTGATCGATTTTAGTTATGAACTCAGTATGCTAAACCCTTACTTGGGATGATTATTACAGACATATTGCACAGTTAGTACAAACTGATCTACTTATACGCTATCAAATATTAATTGCAGCTGTGTTTTGTCGTAAATGCTACGAAAGTACCTGAATTAAAAGTAATAAGCGGTGCAGGACATGACCAGAGCTTTTATCTTTGAAGCAAATAGTGTATCGATTTATATCTATAGTGAATATAGTGAAATAAGTTGTGGAAAAAAAAAAGGGTGTTATATGATTTAAAAACAAAGTAATCTTTCTTGTCTGCAAATGTATTAGGACAAAGGGAAATAAAGGAAGCTTAAAAAATAACACAAACAAACATACACAGTATCAAACAATCTTTAAATGTTTCATATTCCAATGTGCAGAAACCACAAAGTAAGTGAAAACATAAGGACATTCCCGCCCAGATATTCGATTGAATATTCTTTTGTACATTGGTAATGTTTATTGTTCCGCTGAAAATCCGCTAAAAGATTTCTAATATTTTATGAAAAATGCAACAACAACAACAAAAACTTGCACAAAATGAATTACATTTTTGATTGGCCATTTACAAACATTTCTGTTTGTCCTTTGTATTTGACTGCAAACACTCCCATGGAAGAACCAGAATGTTAAAATAACTTCAGATAATTAAGTGAATGAAAAACCTATGTACGCAGAGTATCTTTAATAAATCATATGTTCTGTCATTAATCTTTCCTACCTGTCAAACAGCTGTACACTGACTCTTTCTTCAAACAAAGTGTGACACCATCCTGGTATTATCCCTACCATAGAACTAAATTTACAATTCTGGTCTACTGCCCTCTATAGGTCTTGCAGCCACAGTGACTGGCAACATTTTGATTCTTTTACAAAGCCTGTTTCTTGAACAGACTTACTTAAGTCTCCAAACCTCTTTGTCAATTACTTTTCATCATGTCAATGACATTTTCAGTACCTTTTGCTTGTGTCCTACCGTTGAGCTGCATTCTAAACCTGAAATTTAAACAGTGCAAATGAATGTCATTGACTCACATTAATTAAACTCAGTTTTATGGAAGTTTGGAGAAGCGTGCACATGCAGCTGGTATGAAACTGTAACTATAAGACAATCTTAAATCTAGATGTTCTCTTTTATAATTCGTTTGTGCTTTGTTTTATTTTGAATGAAAGTATTAGATGTTCTTGTTTATGTTGAGATGGGTTGTTGAACCAGGCACCTGTTGCAAACCTCTGTTGACACCTGCTTCAACATACATTTTCTTCCAAAGACTTAATTCTGATTGTGAAGAACAGATCTGTTTGGTCATCTACCCGTTAGTTTTTCTTCTGTCACATTTATCATAACTATAACGCTAGCTGTGAATAGTTTACACCCACATAATGACGTAATCCTTTGTTACTTGGCCCAGAGCTGAGCACTCATTAACTAAGTTTGTTTTGTGATAAGTTTGGACAATTATACGTCAATTCATAGCTTATAATCGTGATTTATATTTTGCATGTTTGTGTCCTTTCTCATTCACGTGAGGTGATCAGATTCTGTTCATTGACGTCATGTCAGAGTGTATGAAAAAGATGTTGAGTTAACACGTGCAAGATTGTATCAATGTCAACAAAAAACAAAACAAACTCTCTCATAATATGGCTGAGAATGGTAACTTGATTTAGATGTTGTAAACTTTATGCAATTGCATACCTAATTCTGAAGAAAGGAGGCAAAAAGGAAAGGAAAAAGGAAAAACTAATGATAATAAAGATGAATGCAAGAAGAAAATCATTGTCAAATGAGAACATTGTGTTATGTCAAATGAGAACATTGTGTTTGTATGTCAAATGAGAACATTGTGTATATATGTCAAGTAAGAACATTGTGTTATGTCAAATGAGATCATTGTGTTATGTCAAATGAGAACATTGTGTTATGTCAAATGAGAACATTGTGTTATGTCAAATGAGAACATTGTGTTATGTCAAGTGGTTCCTAGTCTCAAAGTTGTCTGGGAAATACTTGTGGTGAGACTTCTACCAAAGACTTAATTCTGATTGTGAAGAACAGATCTGTTTGGTCATCTACCCGTTAGTTTTTCTGTCACATTTATCATAACTATAACGATAGCTGTGAATAGTTTACACCCACATAACGACATAATCCTTTGTTACTTGGCCCAGAGCTGAGCACTCATTAACTAAGTTTGTGTTGGTTTTGTGATAAGTTTGGACAACTATACGTCAATTCATAGCTTATAACCGTGATGTATATTTTCAAAGTCTCAAAGTTGTCTGGGAAATACTTGTGGCGAGACAGTTTTAAACCTGAATATAGACCTACACATTTATCCAGTAGGCATGGCAGCACACCTACTCTGAATCAGTTATAGAGGTATACCTCTCGTCAAGGTTCATAAAGCACAGACGAGCCAAAGTTTGATCAACTAGTTGGAATGAGCAACAGGTGTTCAGCAGCTGTTGTTATATCTGAGTGTAGACGTTATACAGTCAAATAATACTGGTAGTCTCCCTGACTGACTTGTAGCTTTAGATTGGACTTTCTGTATGACTTCCTATGGAGTTGGCCGTAGACCAATCACAGTTATAATAACAAGCACTGGCTGCCACTGCTGGCTGGCTGGCTGACTGCTGGCTGACCAGCCATAGCCAGCTGGAATCATTGATCATACCAACTCAAAACCTTACAAGTAGCGGTGTATTGAAAGAGGGACCTTAAATTCTTACATTACTTGCTTCTTATTTTGTGTACATGTTTGTTTTGCGTACAGCGCATCGAGACTTTGTTGTGTGTTGCGCTTTATAAGAACTGTATTATCATTATTATTCATCCTTCATCCCACCATACCAAACCACCCCAAACCACAAGCCCTAATAGAAGGAGAAAGAAAACATGACGACAAAGATAAGAAAGGAAGGTCATGAGAAGAATGAAACCAGATGAAGAAAAATCCTCCTCCTATCTGGTTTTAACAGACTATTTATTTTTACAAGATTAACATATTGCATGTAATACATTGTGTCATATGTGTAGCTTTTTCTACTTAATTACTCCAGAAACAATCTTACCCTAGAAATATCTGACAACTTTAAGATACTTCAAAAACTAAAAGGCAAATTGTTGCTAATTCACCATCGTTTATCAAGTACACGATCCTGGACTTGAAGCGAGATATTTTTTTCTCTCAAAATATCTTGTTTGTTATCGATAAACTCAACAACGGAATACAAACTTATGAATGTAAACTAGTCTTCTCCTTTATTTCTTGACCTTACCCTTAGTGTCAGAAATGACCACTTTCATTCTGGTTACCTTTAATTACATTCATCGCTAGGTCTTCTCAGATTTGCTACTAAAGTTTAACCATTCCCATGATATCCTGTCAACTTAGGTTTTGAACAGTACAACTTCCTAATCTTGCCAGTATAACTATCCCGGGAGTCCCTCTCAAAGTTTGTCGTACCATTTCCTAAAATGATTTTGTTCCTTTAAAAAGAAAATGGTCTAAACACAAACACACTCGATCATGCAGAAGCTGATTGCAAGTTTAGTGCACAGTGGCTTTCCTCCAATGTGCAGCAGCCCCAGAACAAGAACTGTCTGTCTGAAGGCAGATTAATATTCTCTGGCTACTGAATGATGTCTCTGCAGTACTGAGAATGAGAGGGAGAGAGCCGTTGAACAGCAGCAGTAGCAGCAACAGAAGGTTTTATGTATGTGTATGTGAAAGATATGGGAAGCTTGCACTGTGTAGAAAATCTACAGCAAAACAGCTTCTATGAACTAATTATTGACTGTCTGACTGACAGAGCCATTTCAGTACTGTGCAGTTAGCAGCAGTGTCACTGTGTGTGCGTGCATCCTGTACATATGCATTGTTGAGTGTTTGTGTGTGGTCTCTGTCTCTCACACTCTCTCTGCAGTACTTGTAGTGGTGTCAGAGAAGACATCATTTTCTTTAGTGGCCGGCTTAAAATTGACTGCATATTAGGAAGCTATTGGGCAAGAAGAAAGCGTAGATATGAATGTGGAAGAAGGATAGAACTGCTATAATGGTTTCTTCTGAAAGATGTTGACAGCGGAAGCAGTCGGAGAACCCACATAGAGAGAGTCGTCGTACGTGAATGTTTAATTTAACCCAACTGTCAGAACAGATTCAACGTTTTATGGTCCCAACCTTTGGATAAAATAATGGATATATATTACTATTCTGTGTGAAAATCTCTTCTAATCGGAGTGGATGTCGAGAAATATCGAAAAAGGAAAGTAAGCCCGCAGTATTTTCTGTAGGAAATAACTAAATAGTTAGTCGTTGTGTGAAGCGAGAAGGAGTGCATGAATTATCTTTATCTTGGATTTAAGGGAAAACTCCGTCTGGAGTTTACCTAATCATATTCGGTGTCGAAATTGAGGGAAAAAACGCATTTTTCCTCACTGTGTTATGAGGTAACATTAATTTTTAAATATTTTTTGTTAAGTTCAATACTGCTGGTTATAGGCATGTCTATAGGATATTGAAAGACAGCAATGAATAATAAGAGTGTATATGAAAGGTAGGGTTACTGGTCATTTACCGCAGTTCTCCCAAACATTGAACCTGGCCGTTGATAGTTAGTATCGCGCTTTGTTACTATAGCAAAATTATTGATTGGTCTTTGGACCGTGTTGAGCTTGTACTGGTGTTAATTGAGTGTCTATCTTGCCTCTTCTGTCATGTGAGTCTGTTTGTCAACATATGTACAATCTGGACGAAATGAGGTGTTGTGGATTGAAGCATATGGTAGGGTGCAAACTTGGCAATTTGAGAGGTTTTGTGTCTATTACTGACAAAAGGGGATTGGAAATAGAGATGCAATTGGATTATGCAGAGGAGACTGCCGAAGAATGAAAGTATAATATTAGATAGGTTATTACGATTGGAATTGATGTTGTAATAGAGTTTCATCTTGTTTGTGTTTGTATTGTGATGTATCTCCTACCAGTTAGACAGTATTACAATAGCATCTATTGTCAAATATAACCTCTTTAAATTGGTTTCACCATCATCACAGATGTTGTCTACTATAATTTACAAATTCTCTTTTAGTTTCATGTTTTAGGACAAATATCAAAACTTTGACTGTGGCGTAAACAACAGTTTCATAAACAGGCATTTAAAGAAATCAAGTCTAATTTGCATAATTTACATGACTAAGCTGAAGTGTTGTTGTTTAATCATTAGACCAGTTTTGAGAAGAAAGGAATACATTTCAGCTGTAGTGTTTAAGTATAGGTAGAGAATACTGTCACTGGGTTGTTGTTAAACATAAGGTTGATTATGAAATAGAAGCCATATGGATGAATTTTGCAATACAGTAGATCCAGGAATATGGATGTGGATCTAGCAAAGTAAGTGGATCGGACAGTAGGCATGATAATTTTGGGTCATTTCTGGAATAATTGCATCATATACATAGTTTTGTGATAAAACAGCATATCTTTGTACTCTAGTCTCTAGACCAATATTTCATACTCTGGTGGAATCTCTATAAACAATCACTATATAGTTGATTCAGTGTTATAATGTTGCCACCCGATTGGTGTATTCATGAAAATAATAATATTAAATAATAAAATTGAGGTAAATTGGCACAAAAGTAAACAACTGTCAGAAATCTAAGTTTGGTTTAGTTGGCAGTTTGTATGTTTACACTAATGCACACATGAATGAAGTAGAAAGTAAATATGTATTTCTTTTTAAAGACATCTTTGATCAAAGTTCAGGAACTTTATCACAATTGCATAATTTGTATCTGCCAGTGAATTATTTATGGCTTCCGTGTAATATGGCCCATTTTGGATACATTTGTATAACTTTGGATACCAAAACATATAACAAGTTACTGCAAATGATAGGTTCATTGCATTTTCTTAATATTTGGTATTAGGTTATGAATTCATAAATTTGTTGGTAAAATGACTTAGAAATTTTGGTGTTATTATTCTGTGGGTTTCGTCACTTGCTCTGTGTGCTTGATGAATTCAATTTAAATGCTAACTTGAAACGGAACATTCGGAACATTTGTATTGTTTTGCACATTTAGAAGGAAGGAAAGTAAAAGAAAACTCTTGTTCCATCATCATTTCTTTGCAAACCCGAATCCGGTTTGTGGGTTAGTTTTGAAATTTCCAATAGTACCACAGTTTCTTTCGTTCTCTTAAGAGTTAAGGATTTTCATAAACTTTACAAACTTGACATTTTCATTGTATCTTAGTGGTTATAAATTTGTCAAGAAACTGAGGGAATACAATTAGTTTTTGACTTCTGTTCAGAGCTCAATGATCTTGCCAAACAAGTGGTCATAAATTTATATAACAATATAAGAAAACTTACAACATGCATAAAACAGAAATGTATTAGTAATCAAGGGCTATTGAATTACTTGTGATTGGCTTGTTCTAAAGTAGCAATATTAATTAGTTACTATGCACTACAAACGCTGCTTTAAGAAGGAAGTGTGTCGGTCTTGAATATACATTTAGAAAATGTCCATTTGATAGCTTGAAAAAAAAAATTATTGGTACGGCAGAGGTTACTGAGATGGGTTTATTCTCCTCTCACTGAATTAAAGACAAAACACAACAATTTCTAGGAAATTCAGAATAACTTTGATGGATAATCAGATCACAGGAAATCCAAGATTTAGGAAAAGATTCCATCACTGCACCATCCTTACCTGTATTATTTTGTTTACAACAAAATGTCTTTCCATCGGTAGAGAGCTCTACGTATCGGAGGATCAAAGTAACTTATGACTTAAAATTTATGATGCAGTTTAATTCTTCAGCTCAGGAAGTTGATCATATTATTTCATAGCTGGATACATTAGACAGAAAAATTCCAAGATAATGGATCATTTTAACATATGTGATATCTGAGGATCTTGTGTAGACAGCATATGTATGTGTATAAACCTATAAATATATATATTTTGAAATCGTAGCGAGTTGGATATATATTATATAAATACATATATATTATTTTCCCCGTAAGTGATGGGTTTGATTGATGGAAAGTATAAAGTGATGTTTGGTAATTAATGAAAAACGTTAATTCTCTTTTGTCTCTGTTATTACAGGAATGAATCGCATGCCAAAATAGAGAAGTGACCATGTCAGGGTCAGAACCGGTTGTTGCACAACAATACCCATCACCAACCCACACTCAGTATCATGACGTCACCCCAATGAACGGGGAAACCAGCTCAACCGCCAGTAGTGAAACAGAGGCCCAGTTTGTACCTGCCAAGGTCCAGCAGAATGGACCCATCATTGAGAATGGGCCCGATATGTATCATTCTGACAGTTCCATTGACAGCGGTCAGAGCCAGCCGACCCAGTACCTGAACGGTCCAGTCCACGGTAGCAGAATGTACCACGACTGTGAATATGAACCCCATATTGAGGGCTCCATGGGTGGATATCCTGGGCCAGCTCCAGGATATGATGGCAATCAAAACATTGAATATACATCACCAACACCGGAGTTCATTCCTCAAGAACTTTACACAAATCATGCCACAGAATATGTAGATTTCCAAGGTCAACAACAGATGGTTGGACAAGGTAAGATGCTGGTGAAAATAAATATACATTGTGCTGGCATGGGAAATTGTTGGTTTTTATGTGAGATCCCGTACGCTCCCAGGAAATGTGTGAGGCTTGCACAGATTAGATTGATCTCTCACAAATCTTTGAATGGGATGTTACTGAACGATAAACTAATGGAATGTATTTTGACTTGATATCTTTTCAAAGAATTTCCTGTCTCTACCTGTGATTGTGTCTATAAATTTATGAAACTGAAAAAACAAAAGTTACAAAATTTTAAAAGTCATCAAACAAATGTATGGATAGTGAAAGTAACATTTTTGGCACATTTCTAAATTTGTTAAGTTGTGATATTTCTGCGAATATTAAATACCGAGAACTGAAAGTTGATCTGCTTTCAGCCCTCTTGTGTTGCATAGGTACAGCTATTTGTGTATGAGTACACTGTGGGATATTCTGCAATTAATGAAGTAAGTATTCATAACATGGTACATTATATACAGCTAGATATGCCAAGTATGTATCTCTGTATGTCAGTATGTCCATATGTCAGTGGAAATCACTGCAAAAGTTGATGGCATGTGGACTGGCTGATGCCCAAGTCAGTCTCACGGGGGACGAGGCAATTGACAATCCCGCAAAATTTTTGATGTCCCAGGAGTTGATGTATAAATGAAAGATGTGTTAATCTTTAGTGGTAGAGAAGCCTAGTGTGGTTAAAGTAATCCCAGTCTGTTTTAGGATGGAGGACGAATGTCTTGTGCAGCAGTCTTTTATTACGTTGGCACCTGCCAATAAAATCACAAGTGATAATACTGGGACAAAGTGCTTTGAACTGACAATTAAGATGCACATTGATGCAGGAAGAACAACGGAAATAAAAGTTTATTTCAGAGATGTATCGGCTAGACATAACGAAGATATAAATGACAAGGGATGACGAGGATGGGGTGGAAGGAAGAATTAGTTTATCCGTTGTCGGCCGAGTTTATCCGTTTTCAGCCGTTGTCTGGTAAAATCAGAGGCAGTGGGACAAGTAGGAGCTGTCTTCGTACAGAGAAAATTTGTGCCGATTTTAAGTTTGAAAATAATAGTTCTGCACAGAAAGTTTGAGTAAGAATTGGTCCACACCTCCATGTAGACTAGATAGCAAGTTGAATTACATAAAGTTGTATTACTTAAGAAATGCTTTAAATTGGGAGGTGAAGTTATTATAGAAGTAGAGTGGTGACCAAATTTAAGTTGAGAATGCACACTTCTTTAACCCTTCTTGCTGTCACTGTTGTTATATATTGTAGCATTGGACACCATTCTTTTACATAGTACTGTACAGTTGAAATTTCAATTGATGTTTCTTTCCCAATTTGCAAGATCAATACCTTTTAGGCACTACACTAAATATCTTTGAAAGTTTATTTTTGTGGAATGGATCGCGGAGTGATTTCTGTCCCAAGATGGGTTTTTTTTTTTGTGCTTATAGAAGTGATGAGACAATGACTTGGATATAAGCCGTTACCCAAAAGAAAATCTTCCAAAAAGGACAGGCCACACTGGTACTAACTTTCATATGAATTGTGTGGTGTGTTTGTAAATCATGGTTTCATGAAATTTGATCTAAACCGAAAATGAACATGTCTGTGAATAGGATGAGGATTTGCAGTGGCCTAGGGCAAGGATTATAAAGTGTCTGTGTGAAGGTAGCAACCCTACAGGTACTGTAAGATGCCAACAATGTATAAAGAACGGAGGGGGAACATTAGAATGTGCGGTACCGACCACTCGATTGTGCGGTACCGATCAATCGAATGTCCGGTACCGATCAATCGAATGTGCGGTACCGAACAATCGAATGTGCGGTACCGAACAATAGAATGTGCGGTACCGATCAATCGAATGTGCGGTAACGATAAATCGAATGTGCGGTAACGATAAATCGAATGTGCGGTACCGATAAATCGAAAGTGCGGTACCGATCAATCGAATGTGCGGTACCGATCAATCGAATGTGCGGTACCGATCAATCGAATGTGCGGTACCG
>JAAAKB020000020.1:713148-731771 GCA_010014835.2 Apostichopus leukothele | reverse complement strand
TGTTCCCCGTATAACTATGCACCTTCCCTCAGAACTACAGGAAAAGATATTTCATTCCCCCCCCCCCCCCCCCCCGCCCCCCGTTTGGAACACAAAAATTCACTACTATTGAAGCATTGTTACAAGTACCTTTTCAAATTTACATAATTCTATCTTCCAAATTATTGTACTAGTAAATGTTTTATAGAGCTTTGCCCATTTTCAAGGTATCAACCTTTAAAATATGAATGATCACAGGAATGCTCCTTAAGGTTTAAGGTAGGATAATGTCAGCTCCTCGGCCTAAATCTTTATGTTAATCCATTGGATTTAATGGTCTTCAACATATATCAAAAATGAATGTGTGCCTAAATAAAGTCTTCCTTTATCGTATGAAAAGCTGCCTAAAATCACCTTGGCCTACACACCTATTCCTATGTTTTTGCTTCTTAATTTTAGGTCAAACAAGCTAGCTTAAAAATATTTATTTTAATAGATTTACACTGTTACTTACCTACTGTAGCCTCTGGGATTGCACATATATCTCAAATCTTTGAATTGCCAAATCAAGCAAATTTTATCATAAACAATTATTCTGTCACAAGTGTGTTGAATGAATATACAGCCCAGTCTGTACTCAGGTCAGACACTATGAATATATTTACAAGATCAAATTTATTCATAGCCTTTGGGGTGGGTAGTCTCCATAACAAATGGTAACAAAGGGTGAGATTGATGAGTGGGTAGAAAAAATACATACAGCATGTCTTTCTCTTTTTAAACCCCTTTATGTTCCCATTCCATCCTACCCTCCTCCCTCCCCCTTACCTTTTCCCTCCAGTGGGATGGTATCCTCCAGTTTCAGGTCTGAAGACTGCCGTCTGTCATAAGTAGAATTGTTCAATTTGCATCAAAACTTGCCTTTTAATATGCAATATAAGCAAAACACACCCATAAACCCTTACTATGCAAATCCTCAGTAGACATCTCTTGGCATTTAAGGTGAATTTTTTGAGAAACTTTGATTTGTATAATGTATGGTTGTCTTTGGCTGATATCTATTTATAGAGAAGCAATAATCCGTGCATCTTTTTGTACAGTTGGGAAAGAAGAGGGAAAAACTTATCGCAGTCTTTTAGGGCATCAGGGAAACAGATCTGTGACGTAAGGACAGTAAATTGCCGTGGATGTGACGTTAAAAGAAGAAATGGGGGACAAAACAAGAGAAAATGGAATAAATTTGGTATTAATACCCATAAATGTCAAATTATGTTTGCGAATGCCACAAGCTGTGTTATTTGTGTTGAAGATTGCAATACTTCATATGAAAAAGTAAAAGACAAGACTTCTTGCACAAACTGAAAATGTTAAGCAAAGAAAAAGTACAGGAAATTCTTTCATCCAAGTAAATTTATTTCCTGCTGTTTTTACGTTGGTGAAGTAATCTGTTACATTTATTCTGTTTTGGGAGAAAATACGCAAGTATGCCATATATGCAGTAGGTCAGATTTTTTCCTCCTTAATACTTTCCTGTCTGCCCATTGAAATGATATTCTGATAACACTGCTCCTGAATAAACCATGGAACTGCAATGCTTGGAAATACTATCCTCAATCATTTTATTCGTTGGAGATTAAGAGGTGGATAACAGGAAGTGCCGCCTGGATATGCCATAGTAGGGGCATGAAAATTGAGAAGTCACATATCTTTATTTTTATTCCTTTAAGCACGGTTACCGTGGTACATATCTAATATTTCGTTTCAACGGTTGAATACAGAATACCGTTCGGCCAAATTCACTTTAAATTGCAGCTATTAGGCGGCTGATGATGATATATAAACCACTCGTTCGATTTCCGATCAGTTTTTTCACTATCAGTAACAAGTAACAATCATTGTGATGAGAGCTTGTTGAGTATTTTGTCTATTCCAAAAAGGTGAAGTGAGCTTAATTAGTTTAGCGTACGGTCATATCCATGACAACAGCTACTGGTCTATTTCTTTTGCCAAATATTGAACAAATGTATATTTGTTTTGAAGTGACTTGTTGTGACGTACAAGTGAACACTATAAATATGAAAAAAATAGATCGCACTGCTATAAAAATGACAATATAGATTGTACTACTGTGTACATAAATGCCATAAAATTAACAACAATAGTTTGGACTGTGAATTTGTACAGTATGTGTACAGTATGCTTGTGCATGGCAGTAGAATTTACATACAGTAGCAAACAATCCATTTCTGCTCTCAAATTTAAAGAAATGATGCACATAGTCCGTACAGTACTCTAATAAATGGAAATTATTTATTACCAACTGGTGCCTTTATGAACCGTCTAATCCTCAAGTCTACCATAATTAATTTGACATTGACGTGGGTATGATGATCTATATGTACTGCTAGGAACTTAAAAATGATAACCATAGGAATAAGAATATACAGTAAAATATGAACGTAAAAGGCTCTTGTACTTTTCAAGATCAGATAAAAACATCTTCTCTTGATTTGTCCGACCGGCTTTGTCGATCATAAACTTTGAGCCTCCGTGCACATGTTAATAACAAATCCAGTGGATGCAGGAACTGAATGACTTAAAACAAAGCTTGCTATCGTTACCGTCGGCTGCGTCTTTTACGTCAGATGCTGATGATGTCGTCATCTGTCAATCTGGCTGCTTTTCCCTCTGCGGAAGGCAGGCAAAACGTCGTCTTAAGAAGGGAATAGAAGTGCTTCAGGTTACCGTGACAACCATTTTCCTCAATCTCTTTACTCTTGCACGTTGCAATCTGCTATCAGATTCTTACTTTCTAACGCCAAATTATCGTCTCGTCTGTTGCCGTCAGTAAACCCGTCAGAAGTATCTAAGGAGAGTAAATATCCTCAACTCTACCATCTAGGTGGAGAGGCGAGTGGTAGATAGAGAGAGGAAGGAGAGTTTGCTACCCAGTTTCTGAATCTAAACGGGAGAATGTGAACTTCTGAAGGATAGTGACAGTGGTTACCTTCTGTGTCTATAACCAGTAGTTGGACAAACTCGTCCCCTTACATTGTCTTAAAATGTGTTTCAGACCAAGCCGTAATTATTTTAATGAAAAGGAAAGAATTTCCAAGTTTCTGGTTTAAAATTGAATTGTTACGAAAATGGAAGCCCCAAGAATTGAGCAATGTCCACTGTCAGTGATCGAAAATCACACACTACTTTTCTTGAACATTAATGATAATTTAGATGGCATAATGTCGTTCTTCAAAAGGAAAAACATGGGGAATTTTCTTTAAAGTTCCGTTTGGTCTTGAAGTTGCCAAGTGGTGGTTAGGGTTAGTCCGAAGCGAGCTGTGATATATATACATGATGGATGCAATACTATCAAGACATTCTAGTGCTACAGTTCATTAGTACAAACTAAAAACATTGTAAGTGAGAATAAGAAGAAACCAACCTTGGCTTAAATCCCTTAAAACATGGAAATGAAAATTTGAATATTTTGGGTGGGAGGGGGGTTTTGAGAGCGAGAGTAGTCTGTAATTGTGCCTAATCATGAATACTAATTGGACCTGCCGTGGTAAAGTGCAGTGCAATTTTATTCAACTTCAAAACGAATGCAACGATGTGTATCTAGCAGTTTTTGCACACAAGAAGCTTAGTATTTCAAATATTTATAAAATTGGGTTAGAATTCTTAAAGCCTCTTGATTACTTAACAAAAGGTGAAGGGGTGGGGATACCCTGCTAACCTCTGTTGGGTAATGGGTTAGCTGGGGATTTTAGTGTTGTATAAAGAAAAACAATGTATACATAATATATATTAATTCAAATATTACCATATATTTCCATCAATAAATGATTATTTACACATGTTGCTGTAAAAAAGAAAGGGGAAAAAGGATTAACATGTTTGTACAAAAAGTTCACTTAAGATGTCTCTGCGTAAGATCAGTAACATAATGATTTATTCGAGCACATACACGGATTGCTTTTAAATTCATATCCATTGAAGCTGGCAGATGGAATCATCTGCACAATGTTGAACTTAAAAAGTTCTAGAACAACATGTTACCTCCCTGTCTCCACCACCCCACCCCCCCCCCACATGTTGTCATGACTCTTTGGTAAGCCAAGTAATCTTGTTTTGAATTTTTCATACATTTTCAGTTTTGAAATTAATGCTATGTTAGATTTTTTATATTTGATATCTTGTTGATGATAAAAACTTGTGCCTTTCCTACAAAGACGAAACTTGAAATTTGTACTTTACTGGGAAGAGAAGAAGCGAATTTAAAAAAAACCTTTTCATCTTTGCACTCTTTCTAAAGGTTTCCGAAAGCTGACAGAGTTCCTTTCTACCTTGAAAAGTCCAGAAGTGTTTGATATTAACACCAGGTCTGCGGTTGCCCAGTGGTCACCTCCCACTGTCCAGTCAAGTGATGAGAGAGAGGAGAGGCAGATATCGTCAGAGTTGAGCTACGTGCTAGAAATATCGGACAAAGGAAAGGGCGGAAATGTGAAAACATTTCATTGGTAAGATATTGACTGATTTCGTCCTCCTTCACACAAGACTACTTTGGTCTCGTCGGTCCCTTCTGTTCTTGAACTTACTCTTCTCCGGCAACTTCCAGCAGTTTATCAAATCTACCCATGATTGCTCAATGACTTAATTCGACAGCCAGCAACGTCTTTTCAGCAAGTCGACCAAGTAAATAACAAAATTTCCTTTCTACTGAGGTTTTGTTGCCCAGACACTTTAATTATCATTTGGTGCAAAGAGCAAATCAGACAAACTTAGAAATTGGAATTGCTTCCTTCATTTGTAAAAAAAAGTAAAATCCTGATGGGTATTAAAATTGTATTGAAAAAGTGACAACTACAACACAAACAACTGTAATCAAAAGTTGTATCTTTAAGCATTAATGAGATTACAATGCTGATCTCTGTAGTGCGTGAGTACCCTCTCCAAAACAGCCGAAATAGATCGAGAATATATTACTTAAATATAATATAAGAAAAAACAGAAAAGGAAGATTTTGGGTACAGGTGAATTTTGAAACAATGGCCTCAGGATAGGTATTATTCTGTTCTCCTGAGGTCACAGTACAAGTTCAAAGTCTAATTCAAAGAATAGTTACATTGCTTAAAGATATAGTCCAGAGGAGAATTTTACTTTCCACAAATTTCTAGGCAAACAAATTTGAGGTTGACATGATTTATACACCAAGTGAACTTGAAGTGATGTCATAGAAGTGCACTGACAATTTCTTTTGATGTGTTTCTATGAAATGAACATCCAATTTCCTACTTTCAAAATTGGAATATCTCTAAATATGAACAGCAGTATTAATACTAAATACACACTTTGTATGGTTTTAGTAAGTGACAATTACATATCAAGATTTCTCAAAGATATTGATGTTCTTCTGGTACTTAAAGACTATTGGTACGTTACTGTAGATGACTGACTGCATATATATGAACACTGTTAAAGTTCTGAGACTTGGACTACCTATACTGTTACATTGTTGAAATTCAGTGCATTTATATTGTATTCCGATTCGGTCTTCTGATATTACCGTATTCTTCTCTTTATTTTTTACCTCCAGTGAGGATCCGACCTGGAAGTTGAGTGACCTTAAACCTGCTACAGAATATTTTCTGAGGTAAACATTCCTTAAACTGTTTGTTTATGTTTATGAGTAGCTGTACAGTTCCTCTGTTCCTGTATCATATGACACGCTGCTGTCATCGGAAATATTCGATAAAAAGACAGGGAAAGTACCTTTGATAATGCTGGAAGTAAATTGCTACTTTATTATAAACATGTGATGTAAAATGCCCTATTATGATATTCAAGGGTAGTTCTGCATCACAATGGATTGCAGCATTTAAATATTCTTTTGTGTGTTTTTAAGCTCCTTTTTCATGATACGGAAGATAATAAAATACAGTTTAACCTGTATTTAATGACGGTTAAATACTGCACAACCATAAATAACCAAGAAAGGTGTTCATTATTTTACCACATTGCTTCTGCTGCACAAGGTACTTATTCACCTGCAATTGATCACAATTTGTGCAGAAACTACCGTTAATGTTAGTATCAGCACTAAATACATGATGTCATTGTCTGATCAGTGATAGCATGTTTATATAAGGTAGAACATCACTTTATTGTTTATATCTGTGACTTTGTTTAATGTTTGATAGAACATTACTTTATTGTTGATGATCATCAGGTGTGACTGTTTAATGTTTGATAGAACATTACTTTTATTGTTGATATCTGCTAGAACATTAGGTGTGACTTTGTTTAATTTTTGTTAGAACATTACTTTATTGTTGATATCTGATAGATCATCAGGTTTGACTTTGTTTAATGTTTGATAGAACATTACTTTATTGTTGATATCTGCTAGAACATTAGGTGTGACTTTGTGTAATGTTTGATAGAGCATTACTTTATTGTTGATATCTGCTAGAACATCAGGTGTGACTTTGTTTAATGTTTGATAGAACATTACTTTATTGTTGATATCTGCTGGATCATCAGGTGTGACTTTGTTTAATGTTTGATAGAACATTACTTTATTGTTGATATCTGCTAGAACATTAGGTGTGACTTTGTTTAATGTTTGATAGAACATTACTATTATTGTTGATATCTGCTAGAACATTAGGTGTATAGTTGCTAGGAGTTATTCCATGGTATCATTATTAACAGTTCGTATAGTCAGGTTTCTGGCCTAGCTTTGGTCTGTGACTCTTGTGAAGAAAGGCTCTATTGCTTTTCACAATTTTGAAGAAAGGAAAACAGACTTACAAAGAAACGAACAGCTGGTTAGGATATAAGACCAAGAAATAGTCAGCTGATTTAGTTTACACATTCATTCACATTACCTTGCAAATTCTCTGAATAACCATACATGTACTGTTAGCAGGTCCTGTTTCATTTCAGAAGGGATGATTCCCCAGGTAGATATTTGAACAGAGAAGGTTAAAATGTCATGGCAGTAACTTGAATGCTTTTGTTATGTGCATATCCTTTGTGATGTCATGTCCCTTGTTATGTCTTATCCATTGACAACCTGTTGTGGCCCACCTGTCACCACGCCTGTCATGGAGAGAAATATGACTCTACGAATTATATAAGCAAAACGATTAAAATATGCTCTCTCAAACTCCAGGAAACTTTTTTCTTAAAAAGTAAAAAAAAAAATGTTAGAAGTGTTATTAAGGGATTGAATAACTGTAACACAAACATATCTTGTTGTTTGGAATGTCTTGACTTGATCACTCTGTTACTATGGTCCTTGTAGTCACAATAGTAGAAAATAAGGCCAGTAATTATCATGTCTGTCGTCATGTGAGTTGCTTGGGACAACTAGGTTATGGTGGTGTGTCCTTTTACCCTAGTTTCTCCACACAGGTGAGTCTTGATCAGAATTATCAGGTAACCCGCAGACAAGGAGTTGGATCTGTATGGCTTTAAAATCCTACATGGCCTTCGCTCCCTGTAGAGCTAGCTACTCTGCCCACACATAACATTGGCAGATTATATTCTGTCAGTAATTTCCTAGGGCTCATCACAATAGGAAACAATTCTAGCATTCCTCTCCATTTAGCATGCCACATAGATTAATGTCTGGCCAATTGGAAATGTTTATTTAAATGTTGTCTGGGAGACTGGGAGAGAATCCCCAATGGGAGAAAAAAATATGATCAACCTATATCTCCAAGCTTCTCAAAGAAAGATATTTCTTCTTCCTTGGTTTTGCAGGGGGAGACATTAAAACGGATTCCGTCATTTTATGATTTATTATCCGCGGATGGTCTCCCCATGCAGCAAACAGCACTTCTATTTATTGCTTTATGTCAGTGACTTACTGGGATTGTTGATCAAAGTGATGTTTATTCTCCTTTACCTTGCCAGTTTGCAGTGTACATACCCTCAAGTAATTGATTAAAGCTTCCCAGAAATGAACAGTTAATTGTTCCGACAGTTACTGAAGAAACGTAAACCAGATATTCCACGAAACAGACTTCCCACAGAGAGCAGATAAAACACACAGTAGATTAAATCGTACAGTAGATGAATACAAGTACATTTACTGATTATATAGGAGGTCACCGTGATGACTTTATTCACAGAAACCAGTCTGACAGCAGCGTCTGCACCTGTCTAGCCAGAGATTTATGTTCAGTAGTACAGGATGTGGTCTAGTCTCACCACAACACCTAATTAAATTCATTCAAATCTTATGAGACTAAAACAGATATTGGCAGTCAATTGATGTTATGGAATCTGTGGGCCTACAAGGTTTTGGGCCCCTGATGATGTACATAATGTTAACTTTTACAACAATGATTAACCTCATACAGATTTGGTTAGCTTTATAAATACATGGACACCTAATAGCTTATCAAATTTCAGGATTGTTGTTGAGGATATGTATTTGCCATAATTTGATGCTCAACCTATGAATTGTGTAAATCATTTAATTGCCTCGGTACGGCAACACGTATACATGTTTAGATCGGCCACATGTCCATTCAAATTGCAAAGATACGGTCTCTTTAAACTTTGTCATATTCTTGAGTTTTTTGATGCTCCTCCATAGCAACCATTTGATTTTAATCCTCCTCTCATTCATCACAATGTGTGAGTCCCCTTCTGTGAATTTCATCTCAGTGCAGTCAGTGTGCCAGTGCAGTATTCCATGAATTCAGGAAATGATAAATATTGCAAGGTCATTGGTAATGTTAGAATAAACTCTACTCTAGGTATAGCTGGTGCTGCAGACTCTTTCTGCAACACCACCTGCACAACACCAGCATATTCCCAAGAACAGAGCAGATTTATGAATGTCTAGAGAACAATGTCAGTCTGCAATGCGCATGACTGTGGTCATAATTCATGATATTAAAGTGATTAAGCTGAACTTGTAGCACTATAGATGTCTGGGCAAATTTCTTGTTTACATGACATTCTCCTTTCTACTCTGAGGGGACAGTCTCTTGAATTTGTAAAATTATGTAAGTAACATATGATTATTAAAGGAGTATAGGGCTTAGTTGTAACTTAAACATGTAACTTTAATTTAGTTGTATTCAGCAACTGTACTCATACATCCTTGAAAGTCACATGCAAATATAAATGTAGTAAAAGACAGTACAGCTCCTTCAAAATATGTATCTTTAGAAACGGCTGAAATATAAACTGGTCAATATAAAGACAGTTATGTAGTGGTGAGATATAACTTAGGCCACAACAGCCTAACATTCTGTATGGTATGTTATTCATTAAATGAATAACTAGTATTTTTAATTCCTTCTTTGGATTGTTGTTTGTGATATCATAAATTTGTTTCATTTTTCTTCCATTTCTTCAGTGTGTGTGCAATATCTGAAAACTTGAAAGGTTCACCATCAGAGCCCACTAGTTTCTCCACCCTGGGATGTCCACCAGACGTTCCCACCAAACCGATCCTGATAAACAGGACTAAGAATAATCTTGTCTTAAAGTGGCAGCCACCAGCCTCTAATGGATCCAAAATACACACCTTTATCCTCCAATGTGATAAGGTGAGTATTGTAAAATGTAAGAGTGAAGGGTCCACTAATGTAGGACAGTGTATGGTAACCCTCGCAATGCCGAATGTTCTTTAATTATGCGGGGAATGTTCTTTAATTATGCGCCAATGTTCTTTAAAAGAACAGTAGTGGTAATGACAACCTCTCTGATTCTGAATATGATACATTTCTTTCCGTTGACTGAAGCAGAAGATTTCATTGTAATGGTCTGGAGTCAAAACGGCTTAAAGGGAAGGAAATTTTCCCCTCACTTGGCACATTAATTTTACTGTAAAATTCCAGTAAATTGGTGAAATAAGGCAATGAGAGTGTCTCAAACTTGTCAAGTGCCCCCAAAAACAAAATTGATGTTTGTGTCTTTCACCGTTAGCAAGTTACGCCATATTCATTGGGGCTATGTAGGGAAAGAAAAGTGCTATTGGAAAAGTGTTTTCCATTTGGCTTTCATTTGCTGCTACATACGCATTACACAGTTCAGAAGGTTAGGGAACACGCGATGTCACAGTGCACCCCCCCCCCCCCACACATCGTTTAAGGTGAGAAGGAACTCTCCATACTTCTTTGTAGATATATTTACTAGGTGTGAGACCTAGCTTTATGGCAAAGGTAGCTATCACCTACAAAGTTTACATGCAACAGATGCAGCATACAGATCAAACCTATGGCAGTGGTTGTCTTCAAAAGGGCCTTATTCTAAGAATATTCTTTTGTTTGTTGTAGCCACCCACCCCTAGATGTATGATATTGTGCCCCTCTATTCAGCAAAGGATTAGGTTCAAGATTCAGTTTTGCTTTCTCAGCCTCCGCAGAGGCACCAAGGAAAGGGTCAATCTTTCCAAAAAGCTGTCTTGCTGGTATTCAGAGATGATTTAACCCAACAAAATGTCTGTAAAAGTTACAACATACTAGACAAGGATGTAACTGATGACATTTCCATGAGGGCAATAAGTTTCCATCATTCAGTTGGCCTATTTGGAAAGTTCTGGAAACTGGTGCAGCCCTGGGGCAAAATGAATTTGTAATCAAGTGAATGAGAAGTTGATTCCAAGAGCTGCAACAATATGGCATTGTTTCTCCTGGAAGCAAAATGGGTTGGTTGAAGTCCATGAGCCCAGAGGTTGAGAAGTCACAAGACCAATAGATCTATAGATTGTTGTCAGTAGATCCCATTGTGTCTGCAGAATCAAGTTGTGATGAATAACTTGTTTTTAAACATTGAGAAGAATCGCCAAGGGATGTATTTGACCTTTTTGACCTTGAAGTGTCTGGCAGCTTATTTGTATGTGGGGGTGTTAGTGTAAACAGAAGTGGGGTAGAATTTTCATAAGCTGTTGATGTGTACTAAGCTCACAATAAAGTGAAATCTTACCATACCCAGCAGTGCTGGGTGTAAGTGCCACCACCACCTACCTGTGAGCCTTGAGTGCACACAGTTCATTTAAACTACATTGATGTCAATGAAGATGGTTGGGTTATTAGGATTAATATCGTGATAGTGCGCGATTAGTTCAGTCACACATCATGATATGCAGAAGTGTATTGCACTGACAGATTAAACTACATTGATGTTTGAATCGTGTGTTGAATAGATGACTTGTTGACCTTTGCTTACAATCCTAAGCCCTTGTTTTGGAGGATTACAGAATTTCAATACACTTATGTTATTTTTAGTGGTACATATCGGGCCTCTGTTCCTTTCAGACTAAAGTAATCTTGAACATAAACAATTTCATTCATGGAAATCTGTCTCAGTTCTCCGAAACAACTACTATGTCAAGGCCTGAAATATAACAGCTTTTAAACCTGTAGTACACTTGTCTACTTAGCATATGAAAATCTGGATAAATCTCTCATTGTTAGACAGTGCTTTATTTATCAGCCTTGTAGAACTTGAACAAGTATTTCATAGCATTAGCAGGAATCATTGCCACCTGCCTCAACATTTTCACCATAATGTATAAAAACTGAGAATGTTTCTCATAGAATATTTCAGACTTTTCTAATCATCTTCAACTTCTTCTTCTTTGTTTATTCTCGTTTTATTTTGTATCTTCTCTTTGCAGGGTGATGGATCAGGAGATTCTAAGACTGGTTTTGTCACGGTGTATGAAGGACCAGATAAACAGCATAAGGTCACCAGGCTGCAGCCATCCACTTGCTATCGGTTTAGAGTCCAGGCAGCCAATAGCCTTGGAGCCAGGTGAGATCAGAAAGAAAGTTACTTTTTACACAATGGTTCTCTTTGTTCCCTGAAAACCATAAAATGAAAGAATCCTCTATCGTTGGCTTAAATTTTGAAAATTTTAATAACCATATTTTAGATAATTCTAAATTGAGAGTGCATACTGCAAGGCTGTTAAACTGGGATGCGCAGGGCGTCTCTACCTTACCTAGGAAATCTATGGTTGGTTAATCGGTCCTCCTTGTCGGTGTAGAAATCGCAACAGCAGGTCACAGGTCAAATAAGGTTAAGAGATGAAAACCATGCTAAGTGTAAGGTGATGAACAAACTAGCATGGACCATGCACATAGTGTTCAGGCTGTCATTTACATGCAAGTCTAATTATTTAAAATGTGGTGTTGGTTGGAAAGCAGTAGTCAAGTTGAACAAGTTGAAATTGTAGTCAATGCTCACTGAACCTTTTTAGTATTGATCATTGGACAATCCTAACAACTCAGTCTGAACATTTTTAATGTTAAAACATTACTGTTATACCTACAGAATAATCAACAGATGTATTTTTGTGATGTAAATTTTTCCCAGCAGGGTGCAGTGTAGTTGCTAATGTTAGGAAATGATATTTCAGTTTCCATTAGATTCTCTCCATTAACTTATGTAGTTCACACTAGCAATGCTACAAAGTGAGGATATCATTGGCCAAATATCAGTATCTGTCTATTCAATTATTCTGTCTAGACAATTATTTCAGCCTTTGAAGAAGATCCTGCTAGGATTGAAAAATCAGGCCCTCTTACTTTTACACATTCTCTTACACAGGCTCTTTAGTGGATAAGCAGTTTGCTAACAGTTTTGTTTTATTTTGATTTATTTCAATTATTCTTATTAGTGAATGACAACACCTACCCTGAGCCTATTGCACAAAAATAGGCTACAAATTGCTCTGAAAGACTTATTCTCGTTCTTATTGATATGAGTTAAGATTGCTTTTACTTATGAATCTCAAGCAACTACACCTATCAGTACTGTTTTCTTAATGATGTAAGAAACATCTCCTTCCCTTTCAGTGGCTTCAGTGATGTCTCGAGGATATATACATCTGGGAGTGTCCCTCCTCCCCAGGATCCACCTACATTGATAGAAAGTACTGCACATAGCTTGAAACTGCAGTGGCAGGCATGTACTGGAGATGTTACAGGGTACCTGCTGGAAATGGAAAAGGTAGGTAGACTAAACCAAGAGAGTAACTGTAGATAAATGACCTGAGATGAAGTAGAGGCAATCTGAGATTAAGCAGAGGCAGATATTGTAAGGTCTGAAGGATGATAAGGCAAAGCAAGCAAATCAAATACTGTTAATTGCTGGACGAGACACTTGAGACGAGTTAAATAATGAACGCACAAGAATGTGTTAACCCAAACAAAAATAGAGCCAAAATAAATAATGGCAGTTAATAGCAAAAAGACTGAAAGTGAATTTATAGTGATGAATAATATATTCATGTTAAATTTTGCAGTATAGGAAGATATCGTATCAAATAGCTTATGAATATTTACATGATGAAAGGGAATTATTAGCATAAGCATGAGAATTCAAGTTATTTTAGAATCAGCAGCAAGGCTAATGATGGAACATGGAGGACATTGAGTATTATTGGAGGTTTGTTTAACGTCTCAGTTAGATTTATACAAAAAGAATCATCACTAACAACACAAGGTCATTTGAATAGAAAACAGTGAAAATTGCTGTGACCAGATTCCATTATGTGTTGTTGTTTTTTTTTTTGTATGGTTGTTTGGTTTTACCTGATAAATTAATAAATTGGTATTTGTCAAATAAAAATGTGACAAACGTGGACACGAGAAGAGAGAACAGGATTGTTTCCTAAAGTGTGTAAATTTCTCTGTACTGATATAATTTGATGGATTTGTGATTCATTTACCTTCCTTCCAGGAGTATGGTTTCCAACCTGCTTACAGAGGTGATGAGACGGTCTATACTTGTAAATGTCTTGCCAGAAATGCCGAGTATAGATTTAGGGTAAGTATAATAACCTAATAACTAATTTGAATTGTTAAACTTTATTCAAATGAAATTATTCCTTCTTGAAAAAGGGTTTTATTATGCAAAATTGAACGTGCTGGCTTGCAGACCAAATTACTGCGACGTCATAACAATATCCATCAGACAGATTTCATTGACGTCAGTTCAGACTAGAATAAAAAATCACTTCTTACCTTTTTTTTTCTTGGAGAATTTTCTTCCTTGTCTGGTGCGACACATAAAGATTAACAATAAGTGCTCTAGTAATTGCTCTGTTTTGAATTTCTTTTCATTTTTTCTTTGACCCTTTCATGTATCATCACAATTAGATAATAAGGTAGATTTGTGACGGACAGATTCTTACATCCTTGTGGTTTCAAGGTTACTTGTTACACTATTTCTCCTCCACTGGCAAACTTTGATATTATAGTGACAGCAACCATTATATTTCAATGAGTCTTCAACACAACAATCAATAAAGTTATTGATTATAGTGACAGCAACCATTATATTTCAATGAGTCTTCAACATAACAATCAATAAAGTTATTGATTATATTTCAATTATCTTACAGTTATGTGCCTTCAATGATGAGGGGAATGGTCGCAGGAGCAGCATAGTTGCCTTTTGTACCAATCCTGATATCCCGAGGTCGCCCCAGCGACCCTCCCTGAAGGGAAAGATCCATTCCAATTCTTTCAGAGTGACTTGGGGTAAGAATTTGTATATTTATCTGAGAGAGGAGGGGGGGGGGGATCTCTAAGGTCAGAGTTTGTCAACTTATTTCTAGGCCAAAGAAAAACATCTGTTGTAGCAAAGTGACCAGAAAGAACCCAAATCTCTATCTGACTATATTGAGCAATGTACAGGGTGAGTCAGTTGAGTGCCCAAGCCTAAGGCCTGTCCGCCGCAAGCACCCCATTTGTTCATGTTTGTGGCACTTATTAGGGGAGGGGGATCGGATTAAACTCCATTTTTGTTCGGCAGGATTTGTCTATTGGAAATTAATGCCACATGGGCTGTGTGGAATGGTTTGAAAATCCTAGTAAAGAATTGAAACGTATTAATGATTTCTACATTGTGGTTCCACTGCATAGTCACAACGTCTCTCAGCATAAAGTATTGTTATGTGCAGTTTTGGGCTCCTTTACCAAATTAAATATATCAAGGATACCTGCAAAATATATAAAGAGTTGAAACATATCATCGGAAGAAATAACAAGAAAAGACAAACAGTATTATTTGCCATCAAATATTGGAGGCTTTGAACCTGTTATTGTTTCTCAGAATTCAATCTTTCTTTTCAAATTGAGACATCATAGGTCCTCAATTTCATTCTGCATTGAGCCATCCTTCAGGTATTAGCTACCTTAATGACATGCCTCTATATTTGTTTTTATGCAAATCCAGATTTATGTTAACTCATGTCGCTCTTGAATCTTGACAGGCTGCAGGGGTAGCCATGGTCTGGTGAATGAAAGATAAGAATTGGAAATCAAGTTTTGGCCTGTCCAGAGTTTATCTTGTGCTATACTTCTCCATAGTAAAAGAAACAGAGAGTTGTGCTTGTGATGCCAAGAAAACTAGAAAGAAATGTATTAAATCAATGTTTCAGCTGATATTGATAATTTTGACAATTACATCAAAATATGATATGAGAGCAATAATTTATGTAGAACGATTTCAAAAGTAACTAGCATTAATTCCTAACATATTATAATGATTTTGTATTGTTTCATTGATATTGTTAATTTTTCTGTATTGTTTTTTCTTTCTGCAGAGCCCCCAAGAGACACCGGAGGATCAGAGATAACATCCTACTTACTGGAGCTTTGTGATGCCTCAGGTAACACCCATTATATGGCAGCTTTAGCAGGGAAGGGGGGTGGGAGTGGGGCATATGACCTCCAAGTGCCCCTGATCATAAATTAGAACTGCCCCCTCTTTCTTAGTAAAAGTACCCTCCTCTCACTTTTCTAATGTACAAGTGCCCTTTTGTTGAAAAGTAAAAAGGGAAGAAGTAATCAAAAGTGCCATTTTGTTGAAAACCATTCAAATACTGATATTTGTGGAACAGAATTTTCAAAGGGTCTATTTTTTTTAATGTTTTTGAGATGATTTTTTAAATCAGGGGGCGAGAGGTATTTGTGAGAACAGATACTGTACAGGAAGCTAGCAGTCATCATCGACATCTGTTCAAACTTTTTGTCCCTGATTCACACATCAATCTGCTTTTTAGACATTTCCATGTTTGATTTAAGCTTAGGGTATCATAGTATTAAAGGCTATTGATACACATTTGATTTTGCAAGTCTGTTTTGAAGCCACTTCACTCGGACAAGGATGTATTTGAAATACAGTGGGATGCAAAAATAAATGCAAGCTTTGTTTACAATTTCAGATGGAGTCTATAGAGAAATATACAGAGGTATAGAGAAGGAGCACTTAGCCATTGACCTTCGACCTGGTACCTTATACAAAGTGAGGGTGTCATGCACCAGCAAGGGTGGTACTAGCCCAGTGAGTATTCAAGCAACCAACTTTCTAATGTTTCTTCTAGTGTTGGATTGGACAAAGTTAGTTAACACTTTACATTGGTGTTGCATTGGTATTGCATTGGACAGTGTAGTTAACACTTAAAGGGAGATTTATTGGAAGAGGAGGTAGGTCGGGAGGCAGGGTTGGAAGGTAACGAAGCAGATCAACGTTTCAGAATACTACAGCCTTATTGCAAGTAAGGTTTGTGTAATTTAGACCATAAAATGTGAAGATTCTAAAGGCATTTGTGATATGTGATGTTATTCAGTGGGTGGGGCTTAGATTTATTAGGACCCGGTTTAAAGGAGCCTTTATTCTCAAAGGACCATCTCTACCTTACTCGATGAAATGGCTCCTTTTTTCTACAAAAGTAGAATAAAATTTATATTTATCTGGCGGCAGTTTTAAATTGCTAATAGCTAAGAAATAAGATTGATACGACTGCAGTCATGCTGTGTGTTGGACTTCACCACTAACTAGGATTGACCACACTTGGCAGCATTGAAGATGATATGATTATTAAATGTTTCATTCTGCTGTCGTTTCTCCCTCCAGTTTTCCGATGTCTGTTCACTCACAACTCTTCCAGTCTGTCCAGGGCAGTGCCCGCCCCCAAGACTGCATGGGAGGCCCAAAGCAGTCACTCTCAGTTTAAGATGGAGTAAGTTTGCAATCAGCATTTTTCTATAAGGATGCAAAGTCCCCTGCAAATGAGTTTGATGTAAAATATTGAGTAAATTGGACTTATTTATTAACTCTCCTTCAATTGTACATGTAGACCAGGTTTAATATTATCCCCCTTATGCTAGTGATCGTAATGTCCAGACTTTATATGGAGGGGGGTTTGGCCCAGTGTATGAAAATGTACTATAACAGGTTAATAAAGAGATACTAAACAGATTTGGTGCATCTACAGTAAAACTGAGCACAGAAGGCAGCCGGTTTATATTAGTACAACAGCAAGAGTACACGTTAGATCTCCCTTGGTGTTAGTATGGTTACAAGGCTCTTAAGCGTGAGTATCTGAACAAATTTGGCATTGGTTCCTTTATTTAATACTATTGTAAATACTAGCATACTAGTACAAATCCACAAGTTTAAGTACTATGAGAACAGACTGAGGACTACCAATAGAGACTAAGTACAACGAGTGCAGACTGAGTACTACCAATAGAGACTGAGTACTATGAGTGCAGACTAAGTACTACGAGTATAGACTTAGTACTACAAGTGTAGACTGAGTATTATGAGTGCAGACTGAGTACTACCAATAGAGACTGAGTACTATGAGTGCAGACTAAGTACTATGAGTATAGACTTAGTACTACGAGTGCAGACTGAATATGATGAGTGCAGACTAAGCTCTACGAGTACAGACTTAGTACTACCAATAGAGACTGAGTACTATGGGTGCAGACTAAGTACTACGAGTACAGACTGAGTACTACGAGTACAGACTCAGTACTACCAGTGCAGACTGAGTAGTACCAGTGCAGACTGAGTATTACGAGTACATACTGAATACTTCACGTACAGATTTACTATAAGACTGCACAGGGATTGAAGGATTAGATCAGATAAGAATGAGTGTGAAGGCATTTCATGTGATTTTGACCCCCCCCCCAAAAAAAAAAACAGTGTTGAACAACCATCAAGGTTTACACAAGAAATTAATGATGAAGTGTTTGACAAGAAAACAAATAGGACTCACTCACATTTATTGGTTTTCATTTTCATTTGTCTAGGCCCTCCTGAATATGACGGTGGGGTTGCAATCTCTGAGTTTGTAGTGGAGATGACAGCAGCTGACCCAGATGGACCTGCCCAGGAAGTGCATCGTGGACCGGCAGACGTGACAGAATGTTGTGTCAACAATCTGCTTCCCGGAAAGGTTTACAGTTTTGCAGTCCAGGCATTCAACAGAGTCGGGGTGAGTGGTAGTCTCAAACCTTTGTAAAGAAATCCCAATGTGGAATCTACATGGATGGTAATCTAATAAACTCAGACATGATCTTTTTTAGAGGAAACGCAGATTTCCGCTTGCTTTAATTTCACCTCCTTTTTTTTCCCTTACATTTCCATGTTTTTGTATTTTTCAGTGTAATGAGAATTTCAGGTCATATATATATTCATGAATATAAATATATGCCTGCCAACTCCCAAAACGAACAAAGTTTCTACGGCCAGCCCTCGTATGTAATGCATTGTCCATCATGTGTATGGTTTAGTTGATATTTGCATGCAGCATGCCAGCCAACCTGGACTAGACAGCTCATAGTGCGATCACTAACTCTGCAGCC
>JAAAKB020000020.1:686112-709154 GCA_010014835.2 Apostichopus leukothele | reverse complement strand
TTCCACTGGTGAATTGAAGGGAATGCAACAATAATTGGCCATTTACCAGAAACCTGCCAACAACAATAAACTTACTAAATTGCAAAATGGTAAAACTGACCAAACAAGAGGTTTACTTAATCATCTGGAAATCGTATCTCCATGACAACCAAGTGGATATCTTTTGTGATCAGATTTATGCAGTCAAAATTTTTCCTCAAGACTTCTTGTATCAGCACATCATTCTTTCACTCAGAAAAAGTAGAGACCATCGGATCTCACAGAGTCTTTTAGGAATAGAATGGACAAACTGCCTGAGGCAAATTACTTGGCAACTTCTACAAGCTTTATAGTAAATATACATCTTGTCATATCCAGTCCATATCTCGACTTCATTACTCATTCAAAATTGCTTTAAATTGGCAATAAGGTATAGACCAACCAATAGATTGCAGGGTTCTGAATAAATATAGTGGTACTGCTCAAGAAAGAAGTAAAATACAATATATGAATATTATTCACATCATATCTATATACCGGGAATACCTACACAATGGTGTGGAGGATATTACTATAATGCACAAGGTACTTAAAGCTAATATACAAGTGGTTTATGAAAGATTATAAAAAAAAAATGTCTCAAAGATTTGGCAAGCAGCAACGGTACATATACACAGTGGTCCCTGAAGTACAGCATATATGTTTAGGTGCCTGTTTTCACATAATGTTGGATTAATCTAAGAAAGTAAATGGAACAAGTTGTTGGAGCCTTGTTATGGTTTAAAATTTGGGAATATTGATAATTTTATTGATGTATTTTCTTTCTTTTCTTTCTTCTCCTTTTTTTGGGCATACGATTATAATTGTGAGTATTTCCTCAAGATTGTGAATATTCATAATTCCATTCATTAGCATATATTAATTTCATGAATCAAAAATATATCAAACAATGTGTCCAAATTACATACTTCACCATTGTTTTGTATGTTTTCCACAGAAATGTCATATGAATGTATTTTGGAACACATTCAAAAATCCTTTTAAATGCTTTTCTTTAATTTCTTCGAAATGAAGTTGGAATTTTGTTTACTGTTACTGTTTGGACGTGGGTGCATCCTTCTATACATGCACAGAACAGCATAACGCTGAAAACATACGCACCCACAAAGTGCAGACCACAGTGTTGTATAATTAATGTAAACCTCAAATCCCACACGTTTACTGTAACACAGGCAGGTGTGAATTTCAAAATTACTGAAAATCTTTCAGCCAGTGCATAAGTAAACATAACCCTGAGCCTCGTTCATGATTTGCACTGAGATTTTATCTTAAGGACAAATTTGGAAACTATTTCTGCTTCGTTGAATAACCATTCGAACAAAATGACTTAGAAGCTACAATATTGGATGTGAGATTAAATGCTGAGGCGTGTTTTAAGTGGGAAGGATGTTGACTTTGCCCTACAGGTTTAGTCTTAATGAGATGAACTTTGGCTTCCAATCCAATATATATAGTTCTTTTAACTTTCTTCAATGTCACATCCCTACATATATCTCAATATATACTGCAGGGCCTGCAGGTATGTATTGGCAATTATCTGATCATCACAAAAATATTGAGAAATACCTCACTGACCCCCAGCTCCCCTCTCCCCCCCCCCCCTTAAGAAAAGTTTTGAGAGTTGATCTTAAAGGTCATCGGTATACTGGTCCATAAGTTTATCATGAGCTAGAATTCCTAAAAGTATTGAAAAGTACTTCCCAGGTGATGGTTCTGTGAATGTCCAAATTACTTCCAGACATGGAGAAGAGCAAAGTTTTAAAATATCCAACTACTGTTTAAATGTCTTATTGCGTGAAAGAAACACCACTTTAGAGATCTATGGAAGTTAAATGCTTGTAGAAGTGGGAGAGTGAATGACCATTATTAGATTCTCCCGCATATTTAGGGCCACAATACTGATGACCTTAAAAGTTAGGTCTCCTTGAAGTGTAAGCTACAAATATATATATATAAGATAGCCTGGACCAAAGCTTTTACGGCCATCAACAAGTAGTGACTGCGTACTGCTGACTCAAGTGTATAAAGTTGTCTACAGTAAGACATGCGGTCTAAACAAAACCTTCGCACAGTTGTAAGCAATAAATTCTCCCTTTCCTCATTAGTTTCATCAATTTCTCTTCCGTAAACCTTGGTGGATAGATGCCATGTAACATTTTAATCATGTTTATTCATGATCTACAACTGAAAGCCTTGAAGTTTTATCTAACAAACCTGACAACTTACTCTGTTAACTTCAAATTATATCTGTCTAATTATTCCAAAGTATATACCTTTGAAATCTCATCCCTCCTAACATAAGAAAGAAAGAAAAAAAAAGAATAGTGACATTGACATGTAACAGAACAATTTGCTCTGTCAGTTAAATCATTACCAAAATAGACATTTTCTGCAAAAATACAAGTAAATTTCAAGTCGACAACCACGGTAAAGAAATCAGAAAGCTGATACAACTCTCAAAGCCCATGAGAACTTTTTGCTCCTTTCAAAGGCCCTAATTTTTACTAGTGTTGTCACAATCAATTCCTTGCCACACATCAACGATCAATCAAATTTAAATCTCGAGAGCAGCGGAGCGATATATTTTTTCTTCTTTCCTTTTTTCTCCATCTCCGATAAAAGGAACTGCTCCCCAAGTTCATACCAAACAGCAGAAGATCTGCAACAGGAAGCATTATTGAGGTCGAGGCATCGGTTGGTGGTACAATCAATCAATTAAAAGTAATGTGAATAATTTAGATTTTTTTTTTCTCCTCTGGTTTTTTTTCTGTGGAACTCTTTCCTTAATCTTCGTTACTCTGACTCACTCTTCCGCTTCAGATCACAATGAAGTTTGCTCATCGGGTTTTGCAAGGTCTTAGGCATATAGTGCAAAACTTACGCTGTTTTCTGTCGTTAAGGCTAATCAAATGCCGCTTGGAGAATTGCAAGTTTCATCCGCTGGCTTTACAATACGACATATTGTACGGTACTCTGGGTATCAATTGTTATATGAGGCAGCAACATGTCTAACTTAATGAATTAGCAATTTTCAAAACAGTAGTAATCTTTGTTCATGGATGACTCATATTCATCTCATCACATTGTTTTCTTTTATTACAAATTACGACAAGTCTCAAGACAACTTCATATATATATTTTATTTCTTGTGAGCAATAATCGGGGCAATTTAAGTAGCACATGTTCTATGACAGAATTGTGATTCACTTTTCTTGCAACAGTTTTTATTTATTCGCTACGTACGTTGTTTGTATAGCGACATTGCTACAGTAAGGGTGCAAATTGGGAATGACAAGAAAACAAGGTCCACTATTTTGCCTTTTTGGGGGGATATGGTAGAGGAAACTAAAGAAAATCTTCTTCTTTAATGAAAGAGAGCAATCTGAACGCATAAATTCATATATTTTGATTATAAAATGCATTTCAGTTGAGCTTTTGTACAAATATGTTGCATTGACTGACTGAATACGACAACGTACTGCCTTGTATTGTAGTAGAGTGACATATGCCTACATGTTTATTCACAATTGATTTCCTTGGAATGCATATGCAAATCCCGAAACTTAAATTTCTCAGACTATCAGTTTTAACTATATAGGTCTACCATTAAATGTCTCAGAAAATGAAACTACTTAAATTATAGGGTGGCCATAAGATGCTTGAGAACTGAGGAGCAGATGTACTGCAGAGATTAGCATATTATATTTTAATGGGGAATAATTCTTGCAAAACTAAAAGATCCATAGACACGTTACTAACACTCTATTATATTTATTCTTTTTTTGGTCTGTCACATATCAAGGCTACAATTTCTGCCATAAGTCATCCTATTTAAGAAAATGGAAATCCACCTCCTGTTTGAAAAGACTAGTTAAAATGACATCATCTCAGATACCATTATTGAGCTTCGCTGTCAATGTCTCTTTTTTCTTTTTTTCATTTTTTTCCCTCTTTGTTTTTTCTCCCTTTTGTACTTTTACCTGTGTTTTTCCTTTCATTAAATTTGCATAAATGCCTTTGTAACTTATGTTATTCTCTTAAAGCATCAATGCTTCTTCAGTATTCACATTTAAGTTTCCTATCAGTAGGACATGAAAGCTATCATTTAGGTTTTTTTTTTTTTTTTTTTTTAGCCTTTGAAGAAGATCCTGCTAGGATCAAAATGTCAGGCCAACTTAGTTTTACACATCCATTTAAAATGAAACTATACAGCCATCCTTTTCATCCATGTATGTTGTTGATGTGAACATTAATCTAGTCAAGATCATAAAGTTTCACAGCTCTAGGATGAACTTGCTTTGCAGTCTACCAAATCTCAGACTATATACAGATCAGCTGCAAAATAGTAGATGAAAGTGTCTTGGATTCAATACGCTACTGTACAGTACCTAATACATCATTAAACATATGAAAAAGCCCTAAATCTTGTCAAATACCTTTAGTAGGCCAATTAATGTCCATGCTGACAGTATTAATGTTACTTTATCTTCACTCATAATGCATGTATTTGGTGATAATTCTTTTATCAGATGCTGAATAATTTATAACTGACATTTCTCGTTTGAGGTAAATATGTTTACAAGATATTAATGATGGATTGTTTGGAGATATGACTTGTTGAACACGTTATAAATGTGATTCCTGAGTGAGTTATGTGTGGTAACATACAAAACTGAAACAGATTTGATTAAAAGCAGGAAACTTTGGAGTATTCTTATAAATGATGCAAAATAGTACTTTTTGACACATATTTAATAACACAGCAGTATCATGGAGAAAAGTGTTGAAACTAGTTTTGCATGACGGAAATAAGAATATCATAACAAATTCTCATTTTAATCATGTTAATATAAAACTTGACTAACTGATATCCATGCACCATGTACCCAAAAGAGACTTTAACGAATGGAATTCGCAAGAACAGAATTTCCAGGTGTGACAGAGTCGTCAGATGATCCAATCAGCCACTATATCGCTACATTCTCCACTCTCCCTCCAATTCCAAAGAAAAGGGAAGGTAAAAAATACAGCACATTCTCTCACTACACACTCACTTCAGGCACCATCAACAACGGACCACTGCACTATATCAAAGGCATCTCCCTCGCTCTGTTTATTCTTCGACTCAAGTAAAGAAAACAGAAACAAACAAAATGGCAATTTCCTTACTGGAAAATATCCCTTGACAAACATATCTTCCCAAAAGGTATCATTCCAATTGGGTTTTTTTTACACCCAGTCACTATTTCGTAACCATCATTTATAGACTTAACCATCACTAGGGTAATAAATATACTGTGATTGATGGTGTCAAGTGGTACGAATAATTAAGATCCTGTATTAACACCAAACCCTTCCCCACTGTGTATAAATTGCAACCACTAATTCTCTGAAATATTAACTGAACCATGTGGGGGGGGGGGGGGGGAAGCAGATATTGAAAGGGCTATTGGCTCCGAACAGATCTCTAGAAGAAAATATGTTCCTTATAATTTTAAATTGGAAAGAAATCACTCTGAAAGTATTCGTACCACAAGTTAAATGCAGCATTCTAGCGTTAATTAAAGAAATTAAAAGAAAGACAAAATTCACTGTTTCAATTACTAATTTATGTTCATTTTCTTTTCTTATTTCAATTGCCAAGGATTATCACCAAACAAGAAGTAAAATTAAAAATCAACACAAAAAAAAACAGTACTTTGTATATTAAACAAGATCTATAGTGAATTTTAAGAAACGTTCAGAATTTTTTTGGCATTGAATATATACAGTATCTAGGTGCGAATTCAGGAGGGGTGAATTCTATCGGGTAATCAAGTTTAATGAAAGGCGGCTCTGCCTTCAAACAAAACCAATCATGTAATTTGAAATTCTACGCGAGGTCAGCCAAACTAATTTGCATCAACCAGAAGCGAGAACTTTAAATAATAAATATTCTGCGGTATATAGGAAACCAAAAAATACATTTGAATTTGCTGGCAACTGCTAGATAGATATTGATCAGCAAAGCGAATCTCGCATTGAAAGTTGCAAGATATCAAATGGAAGCAATACAAGCTCAACGTCAAAAAGAAAAAAAAACACACACATACACAGAAAGCATGATTTCACGACTTTATCAAGATGAATTTTATCTTCACGAGTCCAGCTGCTGTTTTGCAAAGAACTTGGAGAAATTTGTGGGAGTTGGTTCTAATAGAATTTCAAAGAGCTCTGTTAACGAATGTTAAACTGAGGAGAATGTATTTCAAATAGGGGTGAAATTAAATTTTCCAGGACCAGAAATCTACGGAACTTTTCTGCCAAATGTGTTGTAGCTCAAACTTCACTGGATTTCCTTAATGGAACAAGGGGCCACTTGAGTGTCAACAGGGACCATCGAGTATTTTCAAATGTAATTATTTATACACATTTTGATGTATAAAATTTTAAATTAGTGATTTTCATGTTCCTCAACAAACACTGATAACTGTACATGCTTCATCATTCCTGTTTTTGGTATTTACTTTTGCTTCAAATGAAAAAAAAATGTCAAAAAGTGGTTGATTGCATGGCTGGGGGCTGGTAAGCGGTAGAATGCTCTACTGGTACTCTTTGTCAGGTCTATCAAAGGAGGTTGGTTTTACATGTTTAGGGGGCTACTAGGACCCTGATCGGCCTGTTACCAATCCCCATAATCAAACCCAAGCTACCATACTGTAAGGTATGAAGATGGCTGGCACAAGTGCACTATCTCCAATGTTGTTGGTCTACGATATATCAACACTAAGAAATCCATCAAACTGCTGCTTTATTTATTATCCACCATATTTTGACTTGGTGAGTGACTACACTTGCGCTGACAACCAATTCCCCTGGGTTCTGCCAACTGTTTATACTGAGTTAAAACTATACTATTATATAAAATTGAAATACCAAAGTCCTAACTTCACCATTCAGTATTAGGTTTACCAGTGTTGTATCACTGCAGCATGTGCTTAACATGGTTGAAGCCTTTTCTGGGTTAACATGTACATTTAAATGGAGCAGTGAAAGGGGCAAAAAAATTGCAGTATAGAATATCATAACATGCACTAAGGTTCAAGGGTAATGCTAATACAGATATGAGTGTAATGTTTGTTTACACTCAAGTAAGTGCAGCCTACTCTAAAGATCGGAGAGATACTAATTGTTAACGGGCTTGAATTTTGTACAACAATTTGAAATTCATGGCATGTAATTTTTATGATGGTTCTGTGTGTGTACACAGAACAGGCTACGTTGGGTTGCCAAATTTTTTTGCAATGATTTCACCGTGTTAGACGACATTAAATGTAATACTATGTACGCCGGAATATTCGCAGGGAATTTTTTCAAATTCCTACATAGTAGGGTACTATTCCTACATAGTAGGGTACTATTGATCTATTAAGCTACCCTCTGCTTTCTTTAGCAAAACAGTCACTGCTTCTTTCTTTCTGTCTTGCTAAAAAGTGAACTAGAATTTAGAAAGTACAGATTCTTGAAAACCTGTGACAGAAATGGTGAATCATTGCAAAGGCATTTTCCTCCAAGCACTGCAGGAAAGCACTGTTATCAATTCAATGTGAATTATATTGACCCATAAATTATAGAAGACTACTGAAAATACCAGGCAACTGCAAAATATTTCTTACATGTGGTGTAGCTTTTTTGTATTGTATATTTTTTCCTTGGCAAGGTCTGTCAACAACTTGCAGTACTAGAACCTACATACATACATATTAACAGTTAACAACAAGCCAATCTGTTTTTACAGGTTGACTGGTTGATCTCAACTCCCTGTCCATTGAAAGTCACTGGTGCTTGACGGACCTCAGCAACCTGTGAATACACTCACCCCTTTGAGTTAAAGAACAGTTCACAGGTATGGTATTTGAAGGGAGGGACAGGGAGTGCTACCTATTGGCATGCAGAAGGTGTGGACAAAAAAAGATACTGTATAGTCAATATGTACACTGTACCCTAACTTTTCACAGAAGTACGTGTGCACTGAAAAGAATTTCAAGTTGGGTAAAATTATCTTAATAACAAGGCTAAAATTGATCAAAATTTTTCCTCTGTTTCTTTTTAAAGACTTTGAATAATTGTTATAAGAGTCCATATTTTGTTGTGAATAACTAATGTAAAATGTAAACCTCCCTTTTTAAATAACAGTTACAACAATTTTCCAATATCAAACTTAGATGAAGAGAAATTCATGTACATTATTTATCTCATCTGATGTCAGTTGACAATATATATTGTAATCAATCAAAGAGGTCTTTATATAACCAAAATTGGGGGATAACTTGAGGCATTTTTTCCTTTTGAATATTAGCTCATTACTGTTCTCAAAACACCACTAACACAGAATTTAAGCCATTGACTGCTAATTTCTCAGTACCAGTTTAACAAACATACAACGGTTCCATTTTTGGCATTCTTACCTCCTCAGATTTTGATCAGCCCACTGTCATATTACAACTTGGATTTTTAACAAAGTTTAATCCCTGAAACAACTTTGGTACCCCACCTCATGAACCGCAAATGTTAATAGAATCTAACCACACTCTCATTAGGGTTCAGCTAAATCATTGAACCCATCTCCAAGCACCCTTAACAACTACACCCTCTACCCCACTCTTTTCCTTCCCCCCCCCCCCCCCCCCCCCCCTACCTCCCACTCTTGAAATCCAGTGCATGTCACTTTCTCTCCCGCACCCCACCGGCTCACTTTTTCATTAGTCTGCTTCTTCGTCACACTGAAATATGACAGCTGTCTTTTCCATGACTGAGCGCTGTTTCTTTCTCTCCACCCAGCTCCAACTGTAAGTGAGACCTCAGAGAGGTCCGTCCACTTGACTTGGGCGTACTTACCCCAATTGCAGGAGGACAAAATGGTGTACCAGTGTCAGTGTCTCAAAGGAAGGGAAAATGACAACAAAGAAATCGTGAGTGCATACCTCCATCGCAGTGTGGAACCTATTCATAAAGTCTATTATATGTGTTTTCTAAGAATAATTTTGAAAGTTATGTCCTTTCAATTTTGTTTTGTCATGTTTCAGAAACATTTCTGTATTACTTGTATCATTGGGTCTTATCTATTACTTATGAACTATCAGCAAACATTATGAAACATTTCTACAAAAATATTGTAAAGAGGTGTGACTGATTGAGAATTGTAATCAATATTTATTTCAGTTTGTATAAACTATCATTATATCAATTATCGGTTGTAAATTGTCAATTGAGAACCATTTCTCATGGCATTGTGAATCATTGTTATCTATTATCTAAAGGCGTGGTTTAGTTGCCACTGTCATGAGGTTCCCTCTTCAAAACACCACCAGGCACCAGATTCGAAAGGCCTGGTTTAGCGGTTAGAGTGCCTATCCGACAGTCATTAAGTTCCCTCTGCAAAGCACCACCTTGACCTGTTCAATATGGCTGCTTTGCAGTGTTGTTGAGCTGAAGCTTCTGTGGATTTGCATTTGTGGTTTGGATTCTGAGGTTTGGACTTTGTTCTGTCGATGGTTTCTAAACGACTTTAAACACCATGGCTGTACTGCAGTGATGATGGATTGAGTGCCATCACCCCTTTCAGCATTTGAGAAAGTGGTCAGGTACTGAGGTACACTCTTGATGGGGAAAAAATGACCGCCCTGGGAGCAGGAATGGGTGTGACAAGTACTTAACTGCCACATAACTCTCAGAACACTCATTGAAATGAGAAGGCCTGATATAAGCCAATGTTCATGATAGGCATGGGTTACTTATGAGTGTCTGCTGGCTTTCTATACCCTGAGGAGTACTAAACTAATGTATCATTAGTTATGCATGGTTACAACTTATGAATATTCATCAATAACTATTTATGAATCATATACTATCATCACTCATGAACTAGTGATGAGTTCGCATTGGCCGATGAATTGCATCAGTTTCACCGAGCAACTGGCTGTTAACTAATCAAACTAATACATGATTAAGTGTGCCTTCATGTTAATTAACTGTACTCTTTTAATTGATCACAGATTTACAGAGGAGAAGGCTCGACCTGCGATTACCAGCCATTAGAACCAAATTGTGAGTATGGGTTCCGTGTTTGCGCCATACGGATTCCTGCTGATGACAGTCCAGAGCTGGTGGGGGTCTACTCTCCCTGGGAGATGTATCAGACCTCTAGCAACAGGAAAGATGAGGAAGTGACTGAGAGTGAGAGTGAAGGGAGGTCCTTGGTAGGAGGCAGACAGGAGTGGAAACCACTGGGTGACCAGCAGGTGGCTGCTATCATCATGTTAATGTTCATAGTGGGTGCAATCATCATTGCCATCATACTTCAGAACCTGGTCAGTTAGTAGGGTACACCATTGGTGTCAGCGGTAACAACCATTGGTGTCAGCTGTCACAACCATTGGTGTCAGCAGTGGTAACAACCATTGATGTCAGCAGTGGTAACAACCATTGGTGTCAGCGGTAACAACTATTGGTGTCAGCAGTGGTAACAACCATTGGTGTCAGCAGTGGTGGCAATGATTGGTGTCTCAGTCATCAGCAGCAGCAGCTTTTGCTACTATGTGGCTTGTGAATTTTTGTGACAATGTTCTTGAATCAGACCAGTTACATTACGTAATGGAATTAGATACCTGTCTTCTGTAGGGTGGGGAGCTACACAAGGTTTATCAGTGTCAGTTTTTAGTTTAATAGTATTTTTAAAATCTTGTCTCTGATATCTGATTGGTTTAATGCAATCCGTGGTAGACCAGGGATAAGTTTAACTTTCAAGCTGATGTGTTCGGTCTGGTGCGAGGTCTAGGGTTGTTGAATCCATATTAGAAAGGGTTAAATTATTTAGTCTTAGCTAATACCCAGCAAGTGGTATTAGTCATGTTGACATTCCAAGGTTTTTACAAGACAGAACTCTTATTTGTTGGGCGAATGAATACTACAGTGAATTCTAGCTTGTACTTAAAACAGCCGAAATCGCAAACTGTTCGTAGATGAATTATGGATATTTTATGAAACTGTGGGCATTGGATACTGGTAAAGTCCTCGTAATGTGTGTGTGTGATCAATTTTTGTCCCCTGAAAAACTAAACTTGTTGAGGGTGGGTGTGAAAGAAATGTGTCAATAGATATGACATCACTGCATTGTACTTACAAAGAAATTGTCTCACGAGGATCCAGAAGAGACAAAAGAGTTAAAATCACAGACAATGCGTAATTTGGTGAATATAACTTCATGAATACCATCATCATCATCCATGGTGGCTCTTGACTGGCACAGGGAAGAAAAGAATAAAAAGAAGAATATTTACAGAGATGACTGTCCGTCTGATAAATATCAACACTGGAGATAGAGCAGCAAATATTTTGCCAAAATGCCCAAAGAAATATGTGTTTTTTTTTTGTTAGGCCTTGTCACTCTCTCGATTTATCAGAGTAAAGTTTAACATGTACAGTCTGTATACCTATGCCATGTAGTCAGTATTTTCATTTTAAAAGTAGAAGATCGGTCTTGTGATATATAAAGTAAAAAAATACTAGAAAAAAAGTCTTAAAAAAAAAAAGCTAAAAACTAAGTGCCTCGTGTTGTACAGTGCAAATTGCTTATGCTGCTATAAAACCAAAACAGTAATTCATTGTACATGCGACCCATTTCTTCTGACTATGATGTCATTCTGCCCTGCGAGCATCAGTTAATGTTTTGATTCAGGAAACTGAACGTTCCAAATTACAGAGAAACAAGAAGCCAAAATATGCTAGAAAAGCCAAAATGGTCAGGGGTTCAGAGTTACAAGATTGCATTTATCCATTCATTCTTAGGTGACTTCTTGATTCCGCGTATGTGAAAAAATTAATTGATATGTTACCGTGACGTTAATCCTCCTTGGTCCTATGGAAATGCCTCAGGTGTCATAATTTTCTTGAACGTAAAGTATTAAACATCCCGATTCATTTGAAGTCTCAGCTAATAGCTAAGAAAATTGATGTCAGATACAATGGCCTTTAGTTCTTCAGAACACATTGGAAGACAGATATGTTGCCCAGGTTCATACAAGAAGGACTATAATCACTGATTTATAACAAATGAAAGCAACAGTTGATGATGGAATCAATTGTTGACATATTGCTGCTGCAAAAGACCATACCTACCCACAGAAAAAGAGGTTGTGAATACTTCAGTATATAATTTATGGTATTTATATCTAAGTTGTCCAAAATTGCCAGATATTTTTGTCTGTTTTTGGACTTTCCTGTCTCTTTTATACATCCAGAGTTTAGTCGGTTTGGCAGGGCTGAGTCGCTTTATGATAAATTATGTAATTTGTTGAAATCCATATAAATGTGAAATACAACTATGTGAACAGAGAAATAGAAAGTAAAGAAAAGAGAATTTCATTACATGTTAGTAAATCAAATTAATTTTAATGGCTCTTTATGCTGCCATGAAGTAGTAAAATTTAAACATTAGCAAAAATTTAAATTAAGATTTGATTGTATGATAAATAGAAAATCAGCTTTAAAAATTAAATAGTATAAATAGTGTTAATAAACTTAATGAAGAAAATTAAATCTTTTGACCTAAAGTTGTGATTTCATGACTTTGGGTGATTATAAGTATTTCACTGACCATACCAGTCAGAAGGGTTTTTTTTTCCTTTGTCTATTAAGTGTGAGATGCCTGAGCAAACTTTGCTTAAATGGTTTAATTGCTGCCATGATATACACACCAATCCATACTTACCAGTTGGTCGATATTTGTGGAGTTAATGTTAACTCTTGTCAGAATCTCCCAGGTAGGTACTGCCAGGACACAGGTGTTACTGATATTATTAATTGATTCATTATTCAGGAGGGGGTCGGGATGGGGGTGGTGTTCTCATTGAGTGATTCATTATTCAGGAGGGGGTTGGGAGGGGGATGGGGGTTGGTGTTCCCATTGAGTGATTCATTTTTCAGAAGGGGGTGGGGATATCAGGGGTGGGGAAGGGGGGTGGGGATATTGATATCAGCAATAACTTCTTTCAGTCTTACAGGATTTTAAATATTAACTGGAATTGTAAGCAAACTAGTAAACCTTAGGAACATGTATGCAACTCCTTAGAATCATATGGAAGTGTGGTTGGGGGATAGGGGGAACACTTGGGCATACACATCCAGGGGCATACAAATCGGGGGGCTACTCTTGAGTAGTTGAGTGGCATTGAATTTATCTACGATTTATCTACGATTTATCTACATACTACAATGTGTAGACACTGTCAAGAATTCCTTGGTAACGGTGAATGATCCACTTGTGTCTTGGGTCAAGTTAGGGATTGCTTTTACACCATGGGGCCTCTTTGTTATGTAAGCGATCTAAGAGTAAGCTAACAGATTATCTCCGATAACTGCTCTTCAGCAAGTAACATGCAGGATTCCCATGTTCTTTAAAGATTTTTAAGTCAAATTAAAGAAATATATTTAACAACTCAAATATTTTTGAAAAGTGTGTGACAAATGGATGATGACAGTTTCATTAATTAATAAAGACAAATTCCTTTTATTGTTTCAAGTACTCCTTTTTAAGTTGAAATCCCATCTTTTGTTCTCTTCCTTTTACTTTGTTGAAAGTTTTGTATAGAATTCTTTAAGTAGAGTACAGGCCACTCACTTCAGTATTTAAGATTATTGAAAATTTAACTTTTGTTTTACTAGTTCAAGATATATTTTGACAATTTTTTTAGTAGGTCCATTTCAGCAGCCTTCAGTTTCAATATTACGCTTGTTAGTAAGCAAGAAGGTAATAACTAAAAAAATATATATAAGAATATAAAAATGTTGGATATCAAGCTTCCTTAACCAGTACATAATAGCTTCCATACTTAAAAATAATATCCAGGAACCATATTTGTTCAATTGTGCCATAAAGTTAAATCTGACATCCACCTTGCAACCTTTGAAGAACACAAAACAAAATGTAATAGTGATATTTATTCTGAGCTAACACAAAAACTATTGTACAAAAAGATTGCCAAGTGGAACGTTTAATAAACTTTAAGAACTGAAAGAACATGAATCATTTGGCAGACGGATAATGAAGAAAAAACAATTATCAACATCTTGAACACATCCCTGTCCCTCTTCCCTGTCCCCCAACCCCCCTGCTCCACCAAAGGTTAGCTCCCTACAATTTGCTGTCCATAATTGAAATTGTTAATATCAGCAAGAATCAGTTTTGTCTTGAAAGAAATTAAATGATTGATTGGTTAGATTACCTGGAGGACATATATATTTATAAAACTGCTATTTTTACTACAAGGTCTCAATTTTCCTATTATTTTGAAAAGATTATATTTATTACCGACCTATACAAACTCATTCATTTTTTTGTCTGTATTATAGGTTGTTTTTCTTTTATTCCTCTCTTATTTTTGTTTTCCCTCTCTTGAATATTTTCCTTCTGTTTTTGTTGAATTTGATTAAAGGGGGGAAAAAAGAAAAGTTAAGGATTAATATATATTTAAATAGTACTCTCTTTTTTTTTTCTTTTTTTTTTCGTGTGGTTCTTAACTGCTTCTATCCCTTACACTTCATATCCAAAAGCGTATTTATTGAATATTTAATACTATAACCAAATTATTATTTGTTTTGTTATTTTCTTGTTTCTTGAAATCATTTGTTATTATCAAAGACCTTTGGGTTGTTGCCATCATTTTATCAGACCTCCTTTCTTTGACCACTGACAACTCACTCCGAATAAATGTCACATTCCTATCGAGGACAACTGGATTGTTAGGTAAGGGGCAGCTGTGGTAAACCTAGTATGTTTTACAGCATTCAACTTTTTGAATGTTTCCTTATGATATGAAACACTATATAAAGAGAAAAGGGGTGATTCATTGAAGGACTTTATTCACTCAATTTAATTTTTATCCAGAAATTTTTGCATTTCTTGAATTTCTGATGTTCGTTCTTGTTTGCAGTAACCATAGATAACGAACTGCAACACTCGTGACACTTAAATGTGTAACACTAGGTTCAAGGTTGAACATATAGGGAATATGTGTTAGGCAAGATATATTGTTGGGAGTTGGCAATGTCAATAAAGATTTCTTGCAAGTTCAACAGTAGTTGCTTTTAATCATTCTGAAAAAATAATTCTTTGCTAATGTGAGCCGATATGTCAATATTGCATATAGGCCAAAAGATCACAATTTCTTGTATATTCTATGGGCATTGATAGCTTAGCAGTTTTCGGAAGGATTTAATTTAGGTCAAAACTAATGAATCAAATGCTAACAATATTGCTTCTAAACATCCAAATTATTTGGAAGCTGGTTGGACTATCGTAACCATATTCATGCGTATGAATATGATACTTTACTGAATTTTGACACAATCGTCCAGCTTGTCTCAGTGTCACAAGTACACAATATGAGTACTCCCTCTCAAAAATGGGTACTCACCTAATGTGCAGAAATTCTGGTATAATATTCTACTTATAGTTTGCAACGTCCAAGGCAATTAAAATGAAAAAATTAAATGTTACTTTTGAAAATAAAATTTATTTAAACTTAAACAGAGGTTAATCTTCCTCAAAAATATCAGCTTTTAATTATAGATTGTTGTTTTTCTCTTTTTCGAAAAGAAGTTCATTCTATCCAGTGCTTTGTAAGGAAGATAGGTAGTATGTAGTAAGGTAACGCCTAAGTAAGGTGTATAAATTTACTTTGTACAGAAAGAAAGTAATAAACTCAACTCAATTTCTTCAATAGGTTGGTATAATTAAGCCTGAATTGACAAAGAATTTTCGGTGTAGAAATAATGGAATGTAAATCATTGGACCAAACCTCCCTACACACATATATATGTATATATATGTATATATATATACGTGGACATATTTAACACTAGGTTCAGTTATGATACTAGGATAACACATTAGGCTACCATGTCATCTTGATGTATGATTGCTCTTCGAATTTTATTAAAGGAATGCATCTCAAACGTAATGTAACATGATTATTTTGCCGTCAGATAACCACTTTCGACCACGAAGAAGGAAATATTATAGATAACGCTATATGTTACTGTCCTAGCTTTGATATCCGCTATTAAGCATTCTCTTTCTTTTTTCTTTCTACAGTATAAGTGTGTGCTGCTCTTAAATGTTTTTTTTTCTTTTAATGGGATAGCAGACGATGTGAAAGTTAGATACAACTCTTGCTGCCTTTTTCTTTTTTTTTGTCTAGACATTTATCCATTTTTTCATTTCTTTAAATTTCTTTTCTTGTCTCTTCTGTGAAAATTTATTTAATTCATATATCACTATATTTTTGGATAAACTGAACAAACCAATATGCTCGCTTTTAAATTTGCCTATTATTTTCTTCAGATGTATTCATGAAAACTGAATGTAGAGAGCAACAGTGTGAATACTAATGACTGATCAAAATTTCTTCATTGTTCTCCACATTTGTGGGAACACATTAATTTTAAGAAAATGGTTTAAAAATAATATCAGTGATGTACAAAATTGTAGTATTTTTGGTGATTCGAAACTCATGACTGTTTCACAAATTGAGGCTTATGGATTTAGTATATCGAGTCATGAGAGATTTAGTAGTTGTGGCCTTCTTGTGTCGTTTCTAACAGTGAAAACTAAACATTCTTCCTTTTCGTTCTTTCTCTGTCCAAGGATTTAATAAGCGTAACTCGCTGGGGGAAAACTTTGTCATCTTTTTAGGTACAGTAAAATGATGATGTCTCTGGGTATAAGCGCTGTTATATATTTCATTTTCCAGGACATATGGCAAAGATGGCTTATTCTTAATTAAAAATGGTGAGAACCATTGTGGACATTATTTTCTTCTGTGATCGATGTTTCAAGTGGCATAGAGAACTTTTTGTGCCAAAGGATTTAAATAATAATAGGAGTAGAATACATCTCTTGAATATTTAATTGAGAAAATTTTAAAAAAAATACATCTGGGCATAGTGCTAAATTATAATACGTCTCTTTTGTAATTTCTTTCGTTTGTATTTATTTATTTATTTCATTTATTTAACATTAAAGGGTTAACTAGATTAGCATAAAGCGAGGCCCTGAAACGCAAAAGTAGAATAAAAATAAAATAAGAACAATAATAATAGAAACGTGAATAATAAGGTTGAATTGGAAAAAATACATTCAAATTATCACATGTATCACATGCACCTAAAGCTACTGAAGTTTACATGATAAGTATTTCAGTACTACATTCAATAATAAAAATATAAATGTAAGTTTTCGCCCAAATTTGACAATTTTGTAAGGCTTTAAGAGTATCCCGATCAAATTTCAGGAATTTCATTTTTAGCCCAAATTTGACAATTTTGTAAGGCTATACCCTTATGGTTTTTTCAATTTTTGGCCAAAATCACGACCTTTTCGTTCGATCCTTCCCGAAATCAGGCGAGGGAATTAGAGCATCATTCTGATTATATACCTGCGATTAATATCGTTATTATTCGTCCCCATATTAGATCAAAATGATATTTAATTAATAGTAATTTTTCCATTGTAATGTAAGCATGTTTACGCATTCCTTAGCCGGCATTAAGTTTCATAGGATACGACTTTAAATTGAGAATAAATCTACCTAAAGTTAGGCTATCATTTTTTATATATCAGTATTGGTATGATAGAAACGGTGATCATGTTTGCCATAAATAATTGAAGGCTGTATTACCTTATAAAATAATGCCCATTTTAGAGAAATTCCTGCCACACTTCTACTGTAGCATTGGTAATAGGATACTGAAGTCAGATCTTGTCGTAGGGTTTAGGACCTACAAATTACCGCCTCGACTACTCCAAAATAAAGACTTCAAGATACTTTGTTGATTAATTTTTTTTTCAATTTTTATTAATGTCTAAAATAAACAACAATGTAAAAATCATGTTAGACACTTCTCGCCCCAGAAACTCGCCCCAGAAAGTTGAGGGAGGCGCTCACAGAACAGTGATGGAATCACGCACTTTCCTGAAAATATTAATATTCATTAGCAGTTCTATTCAAAGAGCCAATCACAAGTGATTTCAGAAATTCTCAAGTAAGCTCCGCCTACTTCCCAGCGTCAGGATTAAACTGCTGTCGCTTAGATATGAAGATAAATCTGGTGTCTGAAATCTCACTGTTCTGGAAGGGTTTTACTTAGATGTTAAATGCACTTTATTGAAACTTGTCCTTAATAAGATTTTGTGTCCCACAAATATTAATGTATTGTTTTGTTACACTTGCTAAGCTTGTACAAATCTTTAAGTAAATCATGTATTTATGTACTTCGTGTCTAAACATTCCATCAAATATTGTATCACAATCTTGTGACAAATTCAATAAAAATGCAATTTCAGATCTGAAATGTTCCTTGACATTTTAACCAAATCAACAGCTGAGAACAATTCTTGAGGACATCCTTTTAATACGTGAGTTGCACAATACTATAACAGTTAGTGTTACATTGTTATCTCATAGATACCAGTAGTCCCTGACAATGTTCACACAAAAGCTTTAATGGAGCTGCGATCTATCTGTCAAGCTGTGTCCATAATTAAGCCTAGGTAGCATTTATACCCCAGGGTTACTTTTTAGGTACCAGTTTTAAGGAAACCATCACGACTTGAGTGGAAATAATTATTTTGCGCTTGCTGTTGGAAGTGGCATTGCCAACGTTTTGCAAATAATGAGAAAAAATAAATTAATCTTGATTTAGAAATCATATTGTTTTCAAAGGCTTCTTCTTCATGAGCCTGCTGATCAAAATTACAAAATACAAAATTACAAAAAAACCTTAAAACAAAATATGAAAAAGTTAAAAATTTGAGGTCTGGTAGAAGACTGTATAAAATATTGCATCCAATAACAAATAATTCATCATAGTCATACTATCATGATAATCATAGTAGTGGTTCATATTTCATGATATTTATAAATCAGAAGAATTATATTTCAGGTCAGACATATGATGAACGGTGAGTTGTAAATAACTGAAAAATGAATATCTGCTGGAAGATTAAATCTTGCATCAAATAACAAATAATTCACCATAGTCATATTATCATGATAATCATAGTAATTATTCATAAATTCATGATATTTATAAATCAGAAGAATTATATTTCAGGTCATACGATGAACTGTGAGTTGTAAATAACTGATATTACATTCCTGTTAAAACACATTAAAATAATAATCAGGCAGTTACTTTTATGATGCTTAAGCGACCAAGAATGTAGGAGAAGCAGGCAAGGGCTTTATATGGATCACACCTTTCACATTGGGTGGCTTCCAATCCAACATTTTAACTAAAATTCGGAATTTCAGATGGGAAAACCGTACATTGTACTTGGATGAAACTATTTAATGTGACCCGGCCGGGGATCGAACCCCAAACCTCCCGATTGCTAAGCCTCATTGCTTCAAATGCCTTTGTCCACTCAGCCACAACACCAGTTTCAAGTTAAAGATGATTTCAGAAAACTAAATTAAACTTCTGCTTTGGAGGAACTTCTTTCTTGGACGGTTACATCACATCCAAAGTTTCTGTGATTAAATTTCAGGAGATGTCAAAAAGAGAATCCATTTAATGCAAGGCAAGCAACATTAACCAACAATAAAAATGCATTTAACACAGTGTGCAAACAAACAAGGAGAAATGGGACAGAGACACTACCAGAACAGGTTACCATGGAAACTGAATATCTTTATGAAGAATTATTAAATCCCACCAAAGACAAGAATTATTTCCATCTAGTTATGTGCCGTTTAAACTCACAGCCTGCTTAACATGCAGTTGGTATTACAAGACACAGAATATAAAACATTTTACTTTAATATAATCTACAAAGTGGGCATGGTGGTCGCCATATAGTTATACAATAAAAACTACATATTGTAAGCTTTCAAGCCAGTTTCCTGAAAGTTAAAGATTCCTGAAAACTAATGAGTGAAGAACTCACAAAGATAACACTAGATCCTAAAATCAACAGAGACAGGATGGGAATTTTTAAACAATCCATCTTTGCAAATGGGCTAAAAATGGTGGCAAAAAATGAAGAAAAAAGTTGTTTTAATTGTCTGATAAGTAGCCTACATAACTGCCAAAATGGATTGTTTTGGCCGTTGAGATTGGTAATGGCTTGGACATCTTTGTAATGGACTGTATCGTGGGGGATTAATATTGATATTATTATAAATGTAATTGTGTATAAACCAAGGTTTTTAATATTTTGACATCAACTGATAGGCCTATTCAGTGCAAGAGATGCATATGTGCAAGCGTGTAACGTCATGTTTACAATTTTCTGAAATACTGACTGTCGCAGATTCCACAAATAAGGAGGAGAAGAAGGTTTCTTGTGTGTAAAGTACAATGGCTGCATTGTTCAATAGCAGAAAAAAACAGACAAACCAACAATTGTTGCGCCAGACATTACTAAGAAAGCAAACCATAAATCAATGACAAGGTCTAATTATTTCAGTATGTGTTCTACAATAAGTTAAACAATAAAATTTACAAAATAATAACATAATAACTTTAAAACAAGGCCACAGGAGCAATGTTTCTGTATTTCAGGGAGATTTCTTGGATATGTTGCATGATTATTTCAGATTTTCAAAATTTACTGCATATTTAAAAAGTAATAAAAAAGATTTAAAAGTGCTTGATGTACATTGTTTTGGACAAAGGCTCCCCCCCCCCCCCCCCGCCCCTTCATTCATGCCTGAGCTATTGATCAGGTCCTTTTAAACGCTTCATCCACATCGCATTATGTGGTAGTCTAAATGCCTTCTCTAGTTCCAGATTGCAACCGCACATTCCATCTCGAAGTATTGAGAAATCATGATTCTCATTAACAATACATTCGTAATTTGCATAAATTAATATTCGATCCTAACATACAGATCTACAGAGTTCATGATTCATCTGGTGTGACCTTTGACCCCATTGTTGACACTAACTCTGTGTTCAACCTCGGTCTCTACCTAGATGAAAATGTTTGATTATTTTTAGCTCTGTGATGAGCTCGGAAATCCAGACAGATTTAATCATAAAACACAACTCTGTGATAGTGATAAAAAAGTGGACTAAAAAAGGTGGCCTATCCATGTTGGCAAAAAGGGGTAAAACTTTATTAAAAGGTGCAATTTACCGCCCAGCTTTTAATTAACTAGAATTACAGCTATGATTAAATTTGCATATGTAAATATTTCACAATATGCAAAGTATCAACATGCTTTTCTAGTTTCGTATCTAAATAAACAAAGAAGCGAATAATTAACTAACTATCTATAGTGATTTTGTAGTTCTTTGAGGCTTTAGAATATTTAACGATCACACATCCTTCGTTTGGCAAATTTAAAATGGTGTAAATACTTTATATATCCGGCTATTTCTCTTTTTTGTCATTAAACTGACCAATATTGAACTCTACTGAAACACTGTGTAATTTGACTTCTTGCATGAATGGCATTAAAAATTTAACCAGACAAAAGTGTTTTATCAGTAACAAAGAAGCAGAAACAAAGCAACGTAAAACAAAAGAGAAACAAAGCATCAGAAAGTGGCTAAGACCCTCCTAAACATCTTGTTCACCCCCTTCATTCTCAAGAGTAAGACCCACCAAAACATCTTGTTTCACCCCCTTCATTCTCAAGAGGCACCTTACCTTGCAAACTGCATAAAGAGTCAGGGGTGCTAAATAAATACATCTTTGATTGCAGAAACAGCGATACACTATTTCACTGAATGAATGACATGGGTAGTGAAATACTGTTACAAACAGGAAGCAACTACTGTAAGGAGAATCAAACTCATCCATCTGTGTCACGTGTGTGGGAAGAGACACTTCAAGTGATAGTTTTCTCACAAACAATTGTAAACTCTTCATTTCAGGTCCTTATTTATCGATAAATTGAGATTTCAGTCTCATCTTGCTACAAAACAGACCAACTCTGTCAGAACATGGCTTGTTTAGATGTTTCTACATGGACCCCAGCCTTCCTACAAGAAGAGTTGGGAGAGGGGAACGTGATACTGTGGCCCGGGGTCAATTTGAGGGCCGTCAAAATGTGGGACAAAGAATAATGTATTCTTATTTCATGATATACTTGAGGAATAATGAAGGGTTCAGAAAGGGGATGTTCCCAGGACCACTCTGACTCTTTTCTGCCGACAGTGAAGTCGATTCTTCTTATTTTGCATCAGCAAGTACCTTGTAACATCTCTCTGTAACTGACATTTAATACCAGTCTGGAAATGTCTCCATCAAATGTAACTAATCGTACCTCTTCACGTTTTGTCTTTCTTCTTCTTCGTCTTCTTCTCTTTTTTCTCCTTCACTTTCCCTGGAGTCTCTTTCTTTGTTGATACTTGTCCTTGCTGAAAGCTTTCCTGAAACTTATTTGCATCTGCGGCTTCCTTGAACCTTGCATAAAATGTGGTCTTTTTAGGTTTACCTCCCAATGAAGAATCCTCTGTGGTCCAAACATAGCAGTGGTTGGTTCCTTTAGCTGGCACCAGCTGAGTTTCTTTCCTCACGGGATGTTTGACGATGAATTTATCGCCTTTCTTCATCTCTACCTGGTAGGTTTTATCTTTCTTTGAAATCAAGATCTTAATCGGTCCTTTTCCTTTTTTCACCCAATTCTGATTCTCCTCATAAAACAGTTCTACATCAGCAATAAATATGACATCTTCTTTAGCTGCTTCCTCCTCAGCTAACCGTCTAGCTTCCTCCTCAGCTAACCGTCTTGCTTCCTCCTCAGCTAACCGTCTAGCTTCTTCCTCAGCTAACCGTCTAGCTTCCTCCTCAGCTAACCGTCTAGCTTCTTCCTCAGCTAACCGTCTAGCTTCTTCCTCAGCTAACCGTCTTGCCCTCTCCTCAGCTAACCGTCTAGCTTCCTCCTCAGCTAACCGTCTTGCTTTCTCCTCAGCTAACCGTCTAGCTTCTTCCTCAGCTAACCGTCTAGCTT
>JAAAKB020000020.1:671242-686012 GCA_010014835.2 Apostichopus leukothele | reverse complement strand
ATATATATAATTACAAATATATATATTCATAATTACATGTTACGGAGAAGAGCGATTCACGAACCCTTTGATAACTTCTATACAGCTAGGTAAGATAATATGAATATACATGGACCCCTATCGTGGCAGATTAAATTAACCTTCACCGTCACATGTTCTAATATGAATTAAGACACGTAATCAAAAGTCATTTTCAAGACATGTTCAAATGAGAATTGGAAAGAAAACAAATCCACAGATATTTCTTTCGCCGGTTTCTTGCTGTTCGTATTTCGGTGTTCATGTGACATGTACATGCAATGACTCTCAAAAGTTTAATTTAGTTCAGTAGTTCAAACTCACTTAGAGAGCACCTCGTTGGTCGAAGAATAAAGGTTAAATAAAGTTGCATTGTTACTGTTCTTACAATTTCTTTAGTTTTACAGTGCGTCACATTACGCAGACACATTCTGGACATGACGTCATCTTTATATGAAAACTGTGTTATGAGATATTTCAAATTCATATCATATTCATATATATATCTATACTGCTGGAATCGTTGAAAATGTTCTTCAATGTATGAGTCAGGATTTTATTTCATACCAAGCAACCAGACTACTCCGATTCTTGTCAAAACTTTTGGTTGTATTGAGCAATATCTACGATTGAAACAGGACATTGAAACCATGCTAGAGTAATGTCAAAATTTGCGTTACTCAGACAATTTAAACGAACGATCGATGTTAAAAGAGGACAACATAAAAATGTCTTTTAGCTATATAAAGAATATTCTCATACGTTTCATCACTTTTTTCCACATTGGCCTAGATATTGTGAGAAAAACAATTGTCTTAAGTTTGACATAATTTCTTCAAATAGACAATTTCCTGTTGAGCTGGAAACATCATTTAATTCCTAATGAAACTATTTTCCGTTATGCCTTGGATATTTGATATCGGAAATATTTTTTCTTTTTTTTGGTTGATAAATATGGAACTCAAGCATTTCTTTAAAGCTAGTTAAGATTGGCTGATAGCAAGACCTATTTATGAAAATGTTATTTCTTATTGAAAAATATTATTCAGGATTAGAGATAATGATTTTTGTAGGTGAAGCATCAAAAACCGATTTGCGTAAACCAGGTCAATTCCACTTTCCAATTTTGTCGACATTTCGTTCAAACTTTCGCAAAGTTTTGAAGTGAAAAAAACAAAACAAAACAAAAATAAAACATTGCAAAAACAACGTTCCTATATGGTTGGACAAGGGTAAAAGCAAATGAAAATGCAAATTGATACTTTCATGATGTTGAATATGCAACGCAGATGAATATTTATACTTTCATAATGTTGAATATGCAACGAAGATGAATATTCAATGAGTATTGGAGAGTAATTCGTAATATACTGAATTATAAGTACGTTACGTCTGTTTTTTGTTTACCCGTGCAGATGGAACATCATGAGAATATTAGAAACTGACAAACGGCGCATTGCGTCTTGCACAGTCTCTTGTTATCTCAATGAATCGCTCTACAAGACCAGTGTTTTTTCAGAAGAAACATGAAATCTGTTTTCCTTTATTGCTAAGACTTACAGCGCTAAATTATATTTCTCAATGACCAATTGTATGAGCAAACTTATGACCGAGAGATGAAGTATGAAAGATGTTAGCCTTTCGATGTAGGTTACAACCGACGTTGTTTACTGCTTGTCGTTTTATATAAGCATTTATTATTATTAGTATTATTATTGAATACCAATTTCATTGTTTAATTCGTGAAGTGAATATCATACAAACACAAGAACAGAACACATTTTAACAGTGTTTCAAGGTTTTACGTTTTTTATATCTTTGGTGTTCATAAAGCTAATATTTGAAAACAAATTCATATTTCATCTGAAACCATATATTCCAAACATATAACTATCGATATATGGGTCTAAGAATGTGTTCTTTAGATAAATCGTTTCTACATTAAAGTACTTCCAAAGTATGTATTATTAATGATGAGATATTGAGCTGTGTACCTAACATGCAGATATGTATACATATTACATATTTGGTTAGGTGTTTACTATAATCATTATCGCCGTAAATAACAATACATCTGCTAGTTATGTATAAAGCGACTGCAAATAGAACAGAATTTAACCTTTGACCCCTCTTTAGCTGATTCATACAAATGACGTAGAAGCCTCCCTTTCCCCTTTTCATTGGATCGGTGTTGGTTGCTAAGGCTGTTAATCATAGCGCCACCTCTCCGCACTCTGCTCGTACTTTATGTACGCGCGCGCGCTATCGTAGTTTTACTGAGAAGACATGTTGTATCACACCACGTCACGTGACCTGTCTGATGATTCAGTTTGATACGAGGCTGGTAAATCGAGAGGAGCGCCGCCATTTTCATAGTAAGCCCTTGCCTGTTGACAAACAAGAAGACAAATATGACATTGTTCACTTTTGTGTGTTTTGCTTTTATTATTTTATTATTCAGCCTGGTTATAGCAACAAAAACAAAAAAAACGAGTAAAACAGCTCCGGCTTGTCTTTATAACCAAAAGTATTATGGGAAATTTTTGAAGCTCTTTCTTGGTAAACAGAAACGAAAAAAAAATGGAATTGCTTTTAGTTACAATACACTACGTTAATATTGTTATATCCTGCCCCTTTCTAATTTTACTTGCAATGGCTTCTTTTTAGCAATTAATGTAATTATTCTTCAATAGATTTGGTAAGTAATTTGCCACACGGTAATCTTTTACAATTAATATAAACTTATATTTTATGTATTTAGTTCTATCCAATCGGTAAAACTGAAATTATTCACTTTAGCTAAAAACCTTAAAAAGTCGTGAAATTATTGCAAATATTGTGGAGTTGAAGTGAGCAATAGGCTATATATTTTCCTGAGATGAGATACAATTTTAAATTGGACTTTATATTAATGAAGAGAATATTATTAAATAATATAACGTCAAAAGTTCACGAAGTATATTCGGTGAATTTTAATATTTAATCAGTAATCAAATCTAATGGACGAAATGATTCAATTGTCTTTATAATTCTTAGTTTCTTCTTGTTTTTTTATCATATGATAACTACTTTATTTTTGTAATTTGATGCATTGTTAAAAAGTTTTATATCCGTTATCAGAATTTGCAAAGTAATATTCGAATATTTTCCGCTGTCGTCACAACAAGGGTGTTAATTTGTTTTTCTTTTTAATAATGATGAGAACATTTTGTCCTTGTCTTGTTTTGCTAAGCAACGTCTTGGCGTATTTTAGCCTTCAATTAAAGATTGTTACTTGATCCAAAAATCAATACTCCCACATGTTAATGGTGAGTTCTTATCTTCACTACTAGAATTTTAAAAAAAATATATGAAAAAAATATGAAATGATCTAACAAATCAAATGTAGAGATATATTTTTTAAAAAAGAAAAAAATTGTATGAGCTCGCAATTAATGGTGCATGAATTTATGTACTTTGAACTAGGAAATGTCATTAAGAAATATAACCTTTATATATTGAATGCTTTTAGTGAAATATTGAAATAAATATCGTTTTCTCTAATCGGAATTATCTAAGCATATCTAAGTAGAGTTTTTAAATTTAATAGCTATATGACAGTTGATTGTTGATTAACCTTTTGTATGGGTTTTACAGAACACGAATACTTTCTACGAATCTTGAAACCTGGTGACAAAGTGGTTCCCCCCCCCCCCCCACTGTCTGTGTTAGGTGATAGGGTAGCATTGCGTCGACAGACAATGCATGTACCCTTATTAATTAAATGTTGTTGTTGACCGGAGAATTATTTCATTTATTACTTAGTCTCTCTCTCGCTATTTGTTAGGTCTGCTAAAAATTGTCCGACAGCATGAGTGTAAACTTGACAAAGCTGGAAGAGTCTTCGAAATTAGGACGTAATTTGTGTGTGTGGGGGGGGGGGGGTGAAGGGTTATAGCCTGTCACTTTTCCGCCAAATTTGCTTGATAAAAAACCTAAACGATAGCAACTATTCGCTCTGCTTGCTAAAACGTCTTTTAAGTGTCATTGCCGCGGTTAAAGCATGAATGACCGTTTTTGCTTTTCAGTTCACAGGCTTAAGGACGTGTCAGCCATCAAGTTGGTTCGAGTCACACGAATGTTTGAAGATGATACACATATTGTATAGGAATTGTCTTATCGTTTTTGATACATTTATGCTTTAGTTTTGGGTATGCAATGTACATAGCTTGATCTGTTTGTACTGTGAAAATAAGAAACAACCGTTAATCAGTACTAAACTAAAGTGTGTTATAAAACTGTAACACATGTTAGACCTGTCAGCAGATGCTACTGTAGAAAAAATACTAACAGATGCATACATTACTCGAAGACTGTTGCAACTAATGACTGGTTAGGAGTCTAAACAACTCTCCCTATGTTTAACTAGTAAGTAAACCATTATAAAGATGGTTCAAATTGCAGATTTTAAGCGTTTAGCAGTAAAGTGTCATCCAATTTCTGTTAAAATGTGGACGAAATTATTTGACGGAACCTTTAGAGTAGTCTGGTTATTCCATTCAATCATTATCCATAGGATTGTGTGATTAATATTTTCTGTTTTGTAAGTCCTTCTCAGTAACAACTAGTCATAAATGTAACACATGTTAAAGAAATTATACACACATCAGTTTTAACTGATTAACGGGTAACCTCACCTGAACCATTGTTTTAACTGATAAAGCCATGAGTATCGGCTGTATTGAAAATACTTATCTACCCATACTCTTACACTAAAGTTGACTATAGTACACTAGTTTACTCAAATCCCAAACATTTCATGAAGGGCTGAAGCATTTTCCAAAAACTTCCAATAATTTTGGATCAAAATTTCGATTAAAAATAGTCATCATTTTCTTATGAATCGTGGACGTGGCAATTATTTTCAAAGCCTACTTGCTAGAATTTACGCAAGATTATATTCTGTACCATTTATGTTCTCATACAAATGTTACGGTATAATTGAATCTAATTAAGCTTTTGATTGAACCCTACATCACCTAAAAATGTCGCCCTTTTCTTTGCGTGGAAAGAGCATCTTTCTTTCTTTTTTCTTTTCTTGCGAGTGGGTGTCTTCTATATATATATACCTTTAGCTATTTTAAATGGATCTTGAATTATTCTCCAATATTTTTTTATCGATTATGAAGACATTTTGGTGCGTCAAAGATGATTGATTTTCACACTTTATTATTAGTACTTTCGCAGCTATTTAGGGAGTTTCTAAATCGATTCAGATAAAGTTTATAACAATGTCTAAACCGGTTTCTTTGTGTGTTTTTCTATTCTTGGTTTTACGAATTTCTCCCGAGACAATCCTATAATTTCCGGTTGACATCTTTATATCCGTTAAAAGTACACAAACACCACAAATTGGCTTGTACAAGGTGGATAACGATTTTGAGCAGTGTATACATGAAAGGAGCACTATATAAATAAGGTAAAACAAATAACAGGATGGAAAAGAGGATCATTTTCAAAGAGAGTTATCATTCATAATTAATACATAATTGACGTTAGTGTGACGAATTAGAAGTTCCGGTAACATAATATCACCGGAGGTATTTGAATCAAACAGCATATTCTTTTTAAAAATAGAATGCATACCTTTTACACGTTGGCATCTGTTCAGACTTTTGTTAGGTATGTAGGGGTGTTGCTAGGTTACGTCATTTTTACAGATAAAGTAAATAAGTGAAATTTAAATCATTTGTCCGGGATTGAAAAACTGTAGTATGCCGACCAATAAATGATCAGACTATTTGCAAAACAACCCTGTTGAGACTAGTTATGGCGTTATGAAAAGGCATTCCTTTGTACACTGTTTACCCTTAATAATTTTAACCTCAATGATTTATATTAAAGAGATGACTTCCTTCAGACCTGTTTTCATTGTTTTCTGTAAGCGAGTTGGAATTGGAATTGTCTTCCATTGTTTAAAGACAGTACCATGGCACTTTATTATGCAAATGACCAAATGTCAGTTATTCCAAGCAAACTGCAAATTTTGAATATAATAAAAATTGTCAATGTTGATGCGTTTTCGCGCACATGCGCATACGGTAAAACAGAACCACTTATAACTAGCGCAGACGTCTGATTACGATTTGCTGTATCCGGTATAGCGGTACAGTCAAAGTGAATGTCAAAGAACACGTCCGAGGCTAAGCTAATCCCCTCCCCTCACCACCCCCACAAAGCAAAAGCAAGTATTGATATTTAATTCATTGCAAAGTTTAATATTCGTTCGATATGTTATACCGACGTAACTTAATGACGAGTAAAATATTGCATTGATAGCAAGATTGGTTCAGAGACTAAATCAGAAACTAAGAGCCAGGCTCATTTGTACCATAGTTTTTAAAGTTCTCTTTTTCGTCAAAACAAAAACTAGATATGTTTCACCTCAGTCTTTCCTTCTTTTGTGACTAGCAAATCAATTTGATATTTGATAATTATTATTAACTTGTTGAGATTATGGATTTCAACTGTTGTTTAACAGTTTAACTAACTATTGAGAACAAACTCTAATATTTAACCAAAGTTAGCTCGTAAGAAATGTGACTTTAGTACAGAGTGATATTATTCATAGAGTTCGAATCCTCCTGACAAGTGACTTCATATTCATGCAGAAAGCAAAGTCTCTTCAGAGATGTAGAAAAGTTTTTGATGAAACGACCTTGGTAAACCTTTGCATTTGAAGATTCTTTAATGTAGTTGAAGAAACGACAGAGGCAATTTGCGCTTAGGTATCAATATTTCCAAAGTTTAAAGTTTTATGCACAATATAATATCGTCGAAAGCAATTTGACCTTATTTTTTTGGACGCATCAGGCGTGGTGTATTCTATTTCATAACACCTGCTAATAAACATACGAAGGTCTTAAAAACTTGGAAATTTTATGCTTTAAAAGGGAACCTTATCTAGATAAAAAATATAAAGTTAATGAAAGCCGTAAACTTTGTGATGACAAAGATTTAACTAAGGAATGGATGAGGTTAGAAAATGAAATATTTTGGTTTGATAGATAACACTCCAAACTCCGCGAGGCGATAGTGAGATTTTATCAAAGGTGTAGTCAATAAAAGTTCCAAAACATCACAGATATCCAGATTTTATGATATCGTAAGTGCACTAGGTGATGACAAACATGATAGCTTTGAGTTAAAGAAAAAGTCACACAGACTATAGGGTGTATACCGGTACTTTTTAAATGAATCACCGATGATGTTGATGAAACAGCCTTTTTTTCTTCAACTGAAATTAATTAAGTTACCATTTTTTTAAGGGTATATGCAAGTAACTGTCGTGATGAGTAACAGATAAGTTGGTAAGACGCCTTGTTTACGATAAAGACGGGTACGTTTTGTATTTTTGCTATCCACTCGTTACCTTAAAAAGAACGAAGTGTATTTCTCTACTCAAATGACACGTGTGTTTGTGTTGAGGTGGCGTTAATTGTGTACTGTTTCACCCATATACATTGAACTAATATAACGGTGAGTGTTTCCGTAGTCACATGACACATGGATTATGTTACGAAATTTGAATGTCTCGATTGAAAAAGGGAGCGTGTATGCTAATAATGTTAGTCATTTTTTGCCGGTTGAAAATTGGAACAATGCCATCTTTGTGTAAATATTTCTTGTGGCTTACAAGCCGAAAACCGAGCGAGATTAAAAATACAACTAAACCGATGAATTAATTATTTTACATAGATTCTTGGATATTATTCCAAATTTCCTTGAATAAACTGGGCTAGGAATGGCATGATAACAATCTCACAAAATGAACAATAATTCATCAACAATTTTTGCCCCGGATATTTCTTTTAAAAAAAAAAAAGATTGCACAAAAAGGAACGGAAGTGGTAAAGAGTTTGTGAATTCTGGGCTTAAATAAAAAAATAAAAAAGAAGAATATCTATATTAGGCCCACTATTCTTTGTATTAAGAAATATAACAACTGAAATACCTGTGAGGTGATTTAATAGGGAAACGAACACACAGAAAAGTCTACTGATATATAATGTTCTATATTTATTTTCAAAAGTTTAAAAATGATTAGAATTGACCTAAATGATGATGACTAAATTTTATGTTTATAGTATCCTATTTTCTATCTATCACCTTAATTTCTTAACTTTATATTTATGAAATATTGAAAAATTTATATTGGAATAAACCGAACTGAACTGATAGTAGATATGATAACGTGGTTGAAACGTTGTAAGCATCCCCCTGGTCAGTCAATATGACTCCCTTAGCCTCACATTTTTGTGTCTTGGCCTTATTCAGATTAGTATTTTTGGTTTATAACTTTACATCATGGAATGAAAGTGAAAACAGAGAAAACTTTGGAATATAATATCTCTAATGCTATTACAAAACTGATCGTTTTGTTAATAAAATATAATAAATTCGGTAAGTTTTTTATTTGTATTTCTGCAGCTATAATAATACATACAATAAATATAATGAACCTTACCTTCTCCATGCCGTCAACAAATTTATAGATTGACTTTAAGGTTTCCTTAGCCTGGTGGTCCAGTTTGCCTGTGAACATTGTACTGATAAAATCTGCCTCCATGGTACTTCTCTTTTTCCTCCAACCGGTTATCTGGAAACCGGCATCGTTTCGCTTGACACCGTATCTCCTGATCTCGTTTTCTCGTTTGCCTTCGTGCAGTCGTATTCTATCGAACTGGCTCAACGTCGTCATAAATGCTTGCATTGTCTGAAACACATCTGTGGCTTCGTCTAAAAGATCCTTAAATACAGGCGATACACCGTATTGTGTCGGTGTCGATGCATCGGGAGATATTGACCCTTGACCCCAAGCTACTTGTAGAAAAACCAGCAACGCAAGGGGACAGAAGGACACTCCGACACTTCGCATTGTGATGTAAATTTTGTTGTTGGACGTATCCTTTCCGCACCTGTTCCACGAAACTGTTTTTGTCCGCAATTCCCAAAATCAAAACCTCTTTTTGTTGCTTATCGATTTTCCCCTCGGCAGCTATAGCTTCCAATTTTAAGAGAGACGTCTGTCGCAAAAACAAAGTTGTTAACTTGGTCACGTGAGAGGATAATTATGACGTCAATCCTTTTGCACTCTTGTATCGTAAGTTGTCGTTCCTTCTTGTATTTTTTTACCTGCGATGAAAACAAATATTTTGTTTACTCATTTAATTTACAGATATCTATATCAATACTGTCAACCCTGACATTTGAGGAAACGGGGGAAAAAATTGCGTTAAAACCTAGTCACGTCTTGACACTTCTCATATGCTTTATTATTAAGTATGTAAACATGATAATTTGAAAGAAAAACATGATCTTTGGAAGTTGTGGCTTGTCCTTCAATCAAAAACGTCAAAGCAGAGTTAATTTGGTACGGCGATATGCCAAAAAACCTGCTTCTTAATCCAAACAGGCTCGAATAGCTTGACATTGTTTGGTTTATGTTTAATTACTCTGATATGATAGGACGTCTCCTTATATTGTTCACTGTGACTGGCGTGTAAGAAAGACTCGGAAATTTGAACAAATTTTACATCTCATTTAAATTACTTCCTAACTCGTATATGATTGAAGGACAATTAGTTGCCCCGTCTAAACAAACTTAAACATGTGATGGTAAATTCACGTGTCTTACTCAACTCATTCAATATTCATTGGAACAGGAAACATTAGATTATTGCAGCATTGGTGAAAGCAATCATGTTAACTTAATGAGGATTATGCTTGTGACCGGAGAAAAAGAATGACTTTAAGAAGTTTGAATATATTTGCCATTCTCGGCTTCTTATACGATGAATAACATTAAAATTTAACTTTGCAAAAAACCTGTATGCTTGTATTCGGATGAGCTAAACTTTCAGTGAGTGTATGAGTATATATGACCATGCACCCAACTATTATAATAGTTTATAGACAAGACTATATAAACCGATAGTAGACTATACCAGTAGACCAGTAGACTAGACTATAAACTATAAACAGACCAGTCTATGGACTAGAATTTTGTAGCCTCCTAACCGGTTATATTTATCTCAGAAAGGAAGAACATATTTTACAATGAACGAGTGTATGTATCTAGTAATGACCCTATGAATATTTTGTTCGCGAAACCAGTGTATAGCTCGTACCACGGTTGTGTGTGTGTGTGTGTGCTACTGCGCGATTTATGCAACTCTAGAATGATAAACTTACATAAAATGTGCTGACACTAAATTGAAGTATAAGTCACGTATTGTAGCAGTTCAGCTGATAACTTAATTATTGTTAGTTGAGTTGGGTTTGAACATAAGAAATGCAATATTTCTTTAGACCAAAACAGCTACAAAATACCGATTTTTAAATTTTTTCATTACCAAAACGAGAATATATAATAATAGAAAAACTCAACCAGACTGTTTGGTATGACGTAAACAAATGTTCCGCCTGATTTGTTCCTTTTTTAAATTTCTATTATTTATTTCATAAGTTGTATGCTTTATAGTATCATATTAAAGTCTTCCTATTAGGCAGAAAATTATGTGTACTAGATACCATGAACTATAGTCGGTATTCAAATCACGAATACAAAATGATGGAGGCGAAATTCGCACCAAGCCCTGCTACAGATGCATCAGTACTTCGGTTCGTGTTCACGCTCAAGAGAAAATTATCACCACAGAACATTACTATCGAGATTCTGCAGACAGATGGTTGATTATTAAAGTTAATAGGAAGAATAAACTGCTTGGATCCATAAATTGCATTTGCAAAGAAATGAAAGCATAAAGTAAGCTTTATATTATCTCCGGAGAACCATTATCCAATTAGAATCTGACTTAAATCGATATACGACCAACTTCGGGGGAAAAAAAAAGAAAGTTGAAAATCGGAAATTCGCATCAGTCTGTGTCTGGGTTGAGGCTTTCTCTGTTAAGACGTTTTCAAGTTTTCTTTACTAAATAAGCTTTTCATGACGTATGGATTTTTTTTATTTCAAAGTTTGTCGGGTAACTTAAGGAAGCATGGTTGAAAATAACTAGTTTGTTGTCCTTACAACACCTTCCTATTAGCCCATCATTTATATCTAGATGTTTTGGTTATCTTAAAAACAAAATCGAAAACCAAACTCAAAGGTCTTCACGTTTAATATTACAAAGTGATATTTGCTTGGTGCCGATCAAAACGTTAGAAAACTTTATTTGAAAATATTATGCAAAACATTTTTTTTACCATGTAAGAGGGTGGAAGCTAACTATACGGTTGGACACGATGGCATTTTTATGATAAGATAAACAAAATGCGTAAAATGTTTGGTACGCGAGAAGGAAATTTACTGCCTTTCAAAAACTTGTAGGAAAGCTACTACAAACTTGGGTCTGCGGTAAATGCTTACGTAACACACAAGTTTACTCTTTACAATATAATCTATGCATCAAAATGTTGTTGAACTATATTTCACCCGATTCTTGAATTTTCTATATATTTTAGTACAAGTATATGGGTACGTCTAATTAGTTTTGTTTTGTGTATAATTTACTAGATGTTATACATATAGTTCGTTAAGTCGTATTGAAATAACTAGTCAAAAATAGTTTTGTATTGCGTTAAGAAGTTAACACAGTACAAAAACATTGATGATGTTCTTAGCAATAATACATTGCTTGTAACCGGCACACCGGTATTCCATTTACGAAACGACACGTAACAACACTCGAAAACCAATGGAACATTCAGACTTTTGAAGAAAAAAGAAAAGAAAAGAAAGGATCTTTCTTTAGTTATGAAATAGCATGAAATATATGGTAGTGTCCTATGATGTTTCATCCTAAAATCGTTGTCTTATCGATGTAAAAGCTTGCTCTCCTTTAAATATGATGTTTCAAAATTATGTATGTCCATGAAAAGAGGGGAATAAATAAATAGTTAAACTTGATCGTCCTGGTCAAACAGGTGGGGGATGGATTTTGTTACGATTACAGTCCCCTTAGGATGGCAGTATATTCAGCCCATTGGTTTTCATATCTCCCCTTTGCGAATTCCTGTTGCATTTTAACGATATCAGCTTATACCTCTGAACCAGAAGAATGTATGGAAGATCAGGATTCATATGGGTTAAAACTGTATTCAGAAACTAATGGCACGTGGTGTGGAATCCTTTGGTTAAGCAATGCTCATCTTCTGAAGATGTGCTCGTGGACATAGACATCGTTCACTGCTAACAGAGACTTTGTTATTCTCTTCAAATATTTTCCTTTTATCATTTCTGACGTCATGAGTTTTTTGTTTTGTTTTTTGTATTTGCCTATAGACCCTTGAGTATTCCCATCTACTTAAGAATTGTTTGCATCTCCACATTCCGTGGGTCTCACAGGGAACACCTTAATGTGAAATAAAACTGGTGGGAATAATTCACTGATAGCAGATTTATATATGTATATAATCATCTAAGCCTATACTGTAGGGGAATGTTTCGCCAAATAACTTCTTTGTCAGAGCAAACATTCAGTTTGAAAATACTCGATTAGAACGAGTCCCTCTTGACGACGTTTTCGTATTGGATTCCCTTGAAGTAATAACAAAAAGTTAGTCAACATAATTATTTCTTTTTGATCGAAAAACATGTTTTCAGACTTCAAAGCGACGATCAATGATGTACTTTTCCTACTGAATGGAATTAAAGGTGAACCTTAAACAGAAAACTAAATAACGGAAGTATGTATAGAGAATGATTTAGTAATATTGGTTTAGTGACTTGCTTGCACTGTGAGAACAATTTCTCGAGTACGAGTAAGAGTACACGGACTCGATTTCGAGTACGCGTTCCAGTAAGAGTATAAGCCATGAGTACGAGTAAAAACATTTTTTCTAATCTTTTGCTTGAGTACGAATACGAGTACAAACCCACGAGTAAGAATTCGAGTACAGAACAATGTACTCGAGTAAAACTGCAAGTACAGGCTCGGGTACTCCAATGCTGTATATAAGCAAATATTTAAAAGTCAATATTTGGCCGCCATTTTAGTTCAGTAGTATTTTCATCTATCAGTATAAGGTAATAGTTGTTATGTCACCGTCATTCAAAAGTAAAGAGTTCTTCTAACAAGCATCACTTGAATGGATCATATTGTTTACAAAGCCTATACGTGGTAATGCGAAAATATGTATGATTATGCTCTTTACATATCAACCATAAAATCATCTACACCGGAAGAGCAGTTGCGGATTTAATATTTCATTTTTTAGCTAAATTGATAAGCATCTCGAACGAAAACAAATCCTTTATTCTTTACCAATCTAGCTAGCCTCTTACCAAATCTCAAAAGTGTTTCGAATTATATAACAGCAAATCCTTCCTTCGGGTGACCCAACGTTTTAATTTCCCGTGGGATTGTTTCTGTGATAAATCAAAAAGTATCGGAATTTCTCTTTTATCGAGTCTGAAATTTAGATAAAGTCAACAGCTTGTGGGGTTCTAAACTTCAAACTGGTTTTTCCGTTATTTCTTGAAGGAATTAATAATGACAACGCAGATAAGGTGCACTGGAGGGTTTTTGTCGATAACTAATTAAATACAAGTAAACCAATTTGCAATCGAATTTTAAATGAACAGCTTTCCACCGATTAAAAAAGATAATTGAGTAATTAATCACATGGCCATTACTGTACGTTTAACGGCCAATTTCACAAAAGAAATCAAAGATAAGGACAAGAATAGTAATCCTATGTTATAACACTATTAAACACAATGTAAAACAAAGCGAGTGAAGACGGTGTGTTCAGTTTGTACTATATACGGACATCGTGTCTGATTATGTTCGGGTTATAGGGAAAACCATGCATGTAAATGGGTGCCTTTGTTACACGATATTGATGGTTACAGAAAGGGGAAGCAAACCCATTATATATACATATAAGATAAGGATACATGTGACGGACAGCTCCCTAAATAGACAAAAAACAATTAGTATCGTTTGGTTTGATAGCAGACTCCAAGAACGAGTACGATAACGCGAGTACAATTAAAAGCAGAACTCCCCGTGTTATAATTACGAGTACACGATTAAAATAACGCGAGTACAAGTACAACTGCCCGTTTTATAATGGCGAAGTACACGAGTACAATAACGCGAGTACGAGCATACAAGAAGAACTCCCGTGTTATAATTACTATAGTACATGTGAGTACAATGACGCGAGTACAAGTACAACCAGAACTACCCGTGTTAAAATTTCGAGTGCACGAGTGCATGAGTACACATGAGTACGAGACGTTAAACGATGATACGCGAACGTAATCTTGCACTTGAACCGTATCTTTGCTAAATTTCCAAAATGCATGGAGTACTAATATAACCCCATGTTAACACGAGAACAGGCAACTATGCTAGAAATACAACTTTGTTTGACAGGGAGAAAGGGGGGGGAAGGGGGGAGGGGGTGGAGCTGGCGGATGGGAGAGACGCAATTTTCTTCAGTTGGTATGTTACCATACCACTAACAGGGACAATCATAAACAGATTTGTTCAAGGGGAGATGGTAACAACACGGTGCAATAACAGACACCGTTTTCATATTGGTTGCAAATTAAATTCAAAGATTATGATTTTATCCAGAAGCCCTGTTAGAAGTCTGCCGACCTAACACAGCTCAAATTATCAACCTGCCAGTAATTCGATACACACACACACACACACACGCACACACACACATATATATATATATATATATATAT
>JAAAKB020000020.1:657505-667524 GCA_010014835.2 Apostichopus leukothele | reverse complement strand
TCTTGATCGTCAATTCAGAGGAGACAGTAAGAGCCCCTTCACCCCCGCCCCCCCCTTCCACCAGCCCATTTCAGACCCTCTCCCATACTTACACTCGGCTCTTTTGGACCGCTGGTGCTCGGCTGAGTTATCTCCGTGGCCACTTTGGAAATTATTCATGAAGCATGTCACAGCAACAAGAACTGTCGTAAGCTGATGTCCCCACTCCATTGTTTCATTTAAACAGTTCGTTTAATTCAACACCCTTGGTAAACCAATTTTCAAACTGGACACACTGAAATTCACTGACACAATCTGGTTTATAGGTTCCAAAATAAAAGTAAAGGTCTATTTCGACTACGATATCTGCACCTGACTTTAGTTGAAAAAAAGTGTTTCTCACGAAAGTTGTCGATCTCTTAGTTAAAGCTGGTATATTTTGTTTACAAGATGAAAGTAAACATTGGTCCGTTGAGGAAATCCTGACCTATTTTGGGTCACACTCGACTGAACGATGGAAAATGGAAAAACTTCTGTATGCTGAATGCCTATAAATACTGACTGATTATCAACGACGTTGTGCACGGATTGCGATCCTGAATTCCTCCCTGGTAATATTATTGTAATAACCAGGTCGATCTTATTGTTGTGATTCTCTGTAGAACAACGAGAAACGGAAGCAGAAAAAAAACAATACTTTTTAATGTCACAAAGCCGTATGTAGTCGGGGTGTACCTGAAGATATATTACTCCGATTTTCTGCAAATATCATCAACAAACCGACATGTAAACACACACATACACACACACAAATCAGTGACTTGTCCAGTAGACATATGAAGGAGGTGAAATTTCAGTACTGAGTGCAAAGTCTTGCTTCATTGCTATTGTTAAAGCTATTCTTCATGGAGCTACAGGGTCAAAGATCCATTATGTTAAGCCGAGCGCTCGCCCCATCTAGAGAGCACGTCTGACTTGAATAGACTGACGATTGCGGTTTATCAGTGATAGGTGTTTGCATAAGGGCTATAGTACAATTTAAACTTCAAATAAAGGGTACTCGAATAGAACGGAGAAGTATTTTGAGACACTTCTGCAAGTTACAGTTATAGGGGCCCTTACGGTGGACTATACGCATTCTATAACAAGCTTAGTAAGTTGAAATGTAACTTAAATGCCGGCCATCACTGCGGAAACCAGGGTGGAAAATATATATATATATAAATACTATACTGTTCATAATCACCGTAGAAACAGTTATCACAACTGAAATATGAAAACTCAAGAAATATAAGTACAAATTGCGAATACACACTTACTTTTTATGATCTACAGAACTATTCGTTATTCTCCTTGCGTCCATACTTGTGTTATCTAACATGACATATTGTCGTTTGTCTCTCAATTCACACAGCGACTATATTATATATCATACCAGTACAAACCGCGTATCAATCCGTGTCAACTTGGAATCAATACTTTATTTTATACAATCTTACACCTTTCAATGATACCGCGTACATAACCGCGTCACAAATAAATATAAAATTTCGCACCTCTTTCATGTGTAATTGACAATAAAAAATACTAATTCTTAAAAGTACAATTAACAGGTTTCCATCTCATTATGTAGTGCAAAATTTCAAACTTCCCAATCGTTCAGTTTCGTAGCCCATTAAGACTCCAAAAGACCTTCAGTATTGGCTTTAAATATGCTAGAATTTCAAATAATGGTCACCCATGCTCTAAATTCAACAAGCATTTAAATACAAGCTATAAAGTATGTTTACTCACTGAGATTAGTATTTGCTAACTCACCTCTCCTCAACGTTGGAAATAATTTGGAGATCCATTAACACGAGAATGTACTTTTCTAAACTTTAGAAATTTAAGCTTGCTAACATCTTGGGGTGGGAAGGGCGGGGGAGGGGTGGTAATGACATATAACTTGAAAAATCCCTTAATTTCATTTGAAGGAATATTTTTAAAGATTCCGGCTAACATAGCTTCAAAATTCTTCATGTCATAATTCTGAAAAAGGAAGCTGCAATGCATGAACATTAGACAACCTTTCAGTTATCGAATAAAGGACTATAAATGAAACTCCTGATGAGGTGGCGCTATACAACAACTAGACACAAGGTACTAAAAATGAAAACCCCGAATTACGTGTATTGCAGGAACAATGGTACATAGTGTGCTCTCCGTTTGATTTACTTTAGTTTATTTATGATATAAGGATAAACATTTTTCAATACGTAAGTTAGAATTGATTGATTAAAGGAGAAATCCCTGGCTGCTTTCACGTATGGTTTGACATCGATACGAATAATTCTTGCATCCTAAGTCAATGGACAGGATGAATGGCGTTCAATCCAAATGATAAAGTATATAGACTCAACTCATAGTTATATTGATATGTGAATATTGAAGCATCCTTTTATTAATTTTTAAATATGATTTTATATGATAGATTAAAGAAGTCTTCCAGTACCAAATAATGTGACACTTGTATGAAAAGAGCAAAATATTCTACACTGTCAAATGAAAACTCTATCTCAGTATATCTTGTTATTGGCTCTTATAGATATGGTCATTTGAATGATTATCGTTTGTGTAAGTTTACCCATCCTTACTCCAGGAAGTGGATCAAATCAAATGGGCCGTTATGTCACCATGGCAGTTGTTGTTCAAAATCTTTACTTTTCTGTAATATATTTCTTGCAGATATATCATTGAAATGCAATAAAATTTGGAATGATTGCTAAGCCGTCATTGGTCTATAGCGGTATTTTGAAATTTATCACCAGACGCAACGTTTTCGTACGTGGTTTTCCATGGTGGGTGAACAGGGGTATAAAGGGGGAGGGGGGGGGGGGGTTCAGTTCAACTGTCAGATGTCTTCACACAATATCACTAAGTTTTAAGTTTCGACATATCTTCTCTATACAAAATGTTGTGTGAATGTGGTTTTGGCCAAAATTATTTAGAATTCAACTTTAGCCACCGTAGTATCCCTGTTATTCCACCTGACCTTCCCCATATCGTATTAATTCCACTTCCCTTTCCTCCTCAATCTCCTTGTTTCTAAACCTACCCTCCTCTTTCAAGTTGCAAACAGGTGATATTTCCTTCTGGCAGGCTGTATTTGGCTTGCTCCACATACCATTCCAAATATTGTTTTACCACAGACAGCTTAAATATGGTATCTGGTACAAGCTGAAGGTCTTCTCCCGTCTCGGTTTCGCCTATCTAGTGTATCCGTCCCCTCCCCTCTCATATTTCCTCCCTTCTCCCTATACGCCCCTTTTCCAATCTGTTATTCAGTGCTCATGCACCTCCCTGTTGTTCAACATTACTAAGAAACAGACAAACAAAAAGAATTATCGAGGGCGCTAATACAGTTTTTAGGCACGCTAAACTCGGAAATTTTGGTAGTTCTAAACATTCCCGCGAAAATTGTTTTTCTCAAATTTTCATGGTTTCCTTCTGAACTGGTAAGTATAACTGCCACACAAGATTGAGCAGGTTTTCATTTCCTGTTTTCGTTGTTCGTTTACATCAAAGAGTTTGCTATAAACTTGTCCTAGGCGAATATACCTGACATTTCTTCAGAATCTAAGTGCACAGTATCGTACTTATCGCCGGGGCCTGTGTACAGCCTAGGCTTGACTATTCGTGTTGTTACCTATCGTAGCTTTTCCTAGCCTAGGCGTAGTACACAATCGTGGCGATAGTAACTTGCACTGTAGCATTAGGCAATGTTAGGTAAACCAGGGCTGGTTCAGAGTTGGGCTTACGGGCAAAGATTAGGCCTGGGCTAGTAAATTGAACCTAGCTGATCCTGCTAGCATAATTACACATTTGGTTAGATAGGACTAACATTAGAATATGGGGTCAACATGCTTTCACCAACTAAAACAAAAATTTTCAGAGGTAGGCTAGTGTAAAACAGCATTAGGCTATACTAAAGCAGGTACTTGAAAAATGTCATCCTGGCAATTTTATACAGTCACAATTGCAAAATGAAAAGGATATGCTTAAAGTTGCTAAATTGCACCATTAACATGACAAAAACTCAGTCTTAGTTATCTTCAGAAAATCACCCAGTAATATTACAAGTAATAACCTCAGTTGTGCAAAATTAGGGAGAAATTGGTTGAATGGATATTATCCACATTTAAGAAACGATAAAGTTTGTGTGTGTGTGCAAGCAGATAACTAGAAATCTCCACCCCATAGTCACTGCCAATTTAACGGTTGAAAAATGCATTGTTGTCATGAACAAAATTTCCTTGTCAGTTATGTATGTGGTATATATCTCACCCTACAGTATATTAATTTAATGTAAAGGCTAGCTCTGATGGTGACTTCATGAAGACAATGTTCTTTAAACAGCTTAGTTTGGTTGATACTTAAAGGGGACACAAAACCCAGCCATCATCTGCTGCTTATATGACAGAATTCTTTGTGAAGGAAAACTACCAAACAGCTGAGAAATATCTTGTTCCTTTTGGTAGATATCCTGATTCCTGGTATTGAAAGTCATTTCCAATTTGTAAATCTGCGATGTCATCATGCCACTGGAATCACCATTAACATAACCCAACTCCATTACAGAAAATAACATTGTAATAAAGTAAATAAAAAAGAACATAAAAATCTGAAGCACATGTGGCTCAAAGTTGTTATGTTTATAGTTGATCAAGTCTTCAGCCTTGTGTTTTAATGAAATCACTAGATCTGTGATATATCTCAAGGGGCATAGGATTTTTTGTAGCTGTTTGGTTTGGGGAAGTAGTTCCTGAGAGTAGCCTCTATCACATAGACCAATGATAATGGTTAGCTCGTGTCTCTTTTTCTCTTTTAAATTGATCAAACTTGAGTAAAATGATAGCCAGTTCATTAATTACTCCGTTTTCATGAACATACCCCAAATTTGCATGGTTTTCTACCTTTCCAAATTCCACTTTTGAACCCCAATATTACAAGGTTTACATGACTTATCAGGATGTTCTTGTTACATTACTTTTGTCAAATTTGGTGGAGATTTTTAAATGTGCCATCAGTCTAAACTGAATGACATTTTAAATGTTACATCTGCTGAATTTTCTGTGTTCTATTGTTTACCATGTATTGAATTGTTGCTGATTTTTTTCTCCCCCAGGTGCCTAAACCAGTGTAAAGTATTGATTGTGAGAGACAATTTAAGGACCAAAACATTGCCAACATGCAGTAAGTAATTCTTACTTTCTTGTTTTGTTGTAGACCCAGATGATAAAAAGAATAATAATAATAATCAGGCATACATTTCCAAGTCATCCTTCTTGATCAATCTCATATTAAATAGCACATATATACAAATAATATTTAAGTCCTTTATACAGATGATAGAAACTACAAAACAAGTCTAAAAATTGTGGAAATAAGTTTAACTCAGAGATTTCTCTTATTTGATGACTGATACATGCAGATGTTGGTTACTCATTTGTTGTTCTTAATTTAATATAAAGTGACTTATTTGGATGGTAACAAGACTAGTGTATTTTTTGCAAGTAATGCCTAATATCTGTTTATAGCTAAGCTGAAAAAAACAGCAACAAATAATATAAATAAGGCAAATAAAAAACCCAGGTGACCCAGATCCCAGTGTTTTGAATTTAAGTAAACATGTTGCTACGAATGCTTGTAGGATCTGCATGGAAGTAACAAGAACCAAAAGCAATTTTTATTCTTTCTCATTTCCCGGTCACAGTTTGAAATTGTTTTTGTACTGTATGTAACAATATGTTAGCCCGGAGTCATTTCTCTACTGTAATGATTGGTTACAGAGCTACTGTTTGTAAAACAGACGGTCTCTGTTAGATTTACAATTGGAATCTAATGCCAGTGCAGTCTTTCTTTTTCTTTCTTTTTTCTTTGGGTATTTGTTTCTTGAATGATAAGACAGTAACCCTGTGAATGACTCTTCAAAGCTGTGCAAGCAATCCTATCAATTGTGAACTTGAAATTCTTATGAAGTCATTTCTAGCACAGCAGTGTTTACTTTACCAACCAGGCTTTCATAGTCAAGATAATATATATATATAGAACATCCATCCAAGGTGTAGAACCTAGAAAGGAATTTATTCATGGACAGTGCCTTAGGGATGATACATGGTTCTTTTTCTTTTTTTTTATTCAACGTTCACCAATTATTATTGTCTTTGTTTGATTTCTTCGTTGCCTTTAGGGCCGAGCAAACGGAGGAAGACCCAAATGTGGATGCAGCAAGTCGTAAGCGTCTGGTAAGCACAGACAGCAGTGTTGTTCAGGTATGTAATTTTTTCTTCTTATCCCTTATGTCTGAGTTCTTCGGTTTGGGCTAAATTAACAATTTGCGGAATGACAGTAGTGTCGTTCCGGTATCTCATTTTGTATTTATTACCCTCTAACCTCTGAGTTCTTCATTTTGGGCTAACTTAACAATTTGAACAAAAAGTGAAATTTTGTGTTTTCCCCCCTTCTCTTCTTCTTCTTCTGCCTCTTACTGTTTCTTCAGCCTGCTAAACGAGGTAGGAGGAGAAAGCACAAGGAACTCGAGCATGAATTGGCTCAGGAACCGGTGACCTTGTTTGAGATCATTCGTCTCGGTCGAGTATCTGTTCAGGTAAGTTTGCAATCTTCCTTAATTTTCTCCTTCATTTCCGATGTTAAATATCAGAAAATTCAATCAATATATGAAAGTATCTTTGTTTTATGTTGGACCACTCGAAGATGGGTGTCATAGATTATCTCACGTACAATACCCTTGATTAGTATAAAACCTCCCTATTGTTGTTTGTTATGCATAAGTCTTACCAGTCATGCACAGAATGGTCCATGTCTTTCTCAACTCTGAATCGCAGACCTTTTTCCTGGTGACCCACGTTGTGACTTCTGGAGGCTAGTCATGACCTATAATTTCCTCTGGCCTTCAATCAACCAATATTTGTGGTTGACGATTTATCTGCTCTGTGACTGATTTGATTGCATATTGACTGATTTAGTTACAATTGATTGAATATTGGCTGATATGATTGCAAATTGACTGATTTTATTGCACATTTGACTGATTTAAATGCGTATTGGCAGATTTTATTGCACATTGGCTGATTTAATTGCAATTAAATTATGTATTGGCTGATTTAATTGCACATTTGACTGATTTGATTGCATATTGACAGATTTGATTGCACACTGACCGATTTAATTGCAATTGATTGCATAGTGGCTAATTTGATTGCCACTAAAACTGATTTGATTGCAATTGATTGCATAGTAGCTGATTTGATTGCACACTGACTGATTTAATTGCAGTTGATTGCATAGTGGCTGCTTTGATTTTACATTGACTGATTTAATTGCAGTTGATTGCATAGTGGCTAATTTGATTGCACACTGACTGATTTAATTGCAGTTGATTGCATAGTGGCTGATTTGATTGTACATTGACTGATTTAATTGCAGTTGATTGCATAGTGGCTGATTTCATTGCACACTGACTGATTTAATTGCAATTAATTGCATAGTAGCTGATTTGATTGCACACTGACTGTTTTAATTGCAGTTGATTGCATAGTGGCTGATTTGATTGCACACTGACTGATTTAAATGCAGTTGATTGCATAGTGGCTGATTTGATTGCACATTGACTGATTTAATTGCAGTTGATTGCATAGTAGCTGATTTGATTGCACATTGACTGATTTAACTGCAATTGATTGCATAGTAGCTGATTTGATTGCACATTGACTGATTTAATTGCAATTGATTGTATAGTGGCTGATTTAATTGCAACATTGGCTGATTTGATTGCACACACTCATTAACCAAAACTTAGGAAACAATCACTGTGTCAGGGAAATAGTTGACTGTCAGAGGCCATCTAAACATTGTTTACTGATCATTGATGTTTCTTGGGGGGGTTTTGAACCCACCCTTCCCGCTGGTCACAACAAAGTAGTGCAGTCATTTGCTCCGTTCCTGACGAGGCCTGACATATTTTGGCGATCATACGTCACTCACGATCGAATATCTTGTGCAATCTATTAATGTTCCCCACATCTCGCTATCGTCTCCAGAGCGTCGTCGACGATTGGATCGAGTCCTACAAGGCGAATCGGGAAGAAGCCCTCATCAACCTGGTAAACTTCATCATCCACAGCTCGGGATGTAAGGGCACCGTTACCTTGGAGATGTACTCGCAGATGGAACATAGCGACATCATCAGGAAGATGACAGAGGAGTTTGATGAGGTCTGAAATGAGAAACAATTAAAAATTAAAAAAAAGATTTAAAACTCAAAAACATAGCCTGTTTGCTGGTAACCAGAAGGACATTAACGCAATCGTTTCTGTTTTTTCTCTAGCACTTGATCAAGCTAGGACCCTCCCTTCAAGATTTGGCATAAGGGAGTAAATGTTAATTACAGCGTGCTTTTAGTGGTCTATTCCATTCTAACCAGTTTGTCCTCTTCATGCAATTGACACATTAACAATCACATTGAATACAGAGATCTGAAATCTACAAACGTTTTATTTTTTTATATTTGTTTTATGAAAACTAGACTAGTACAGCTTAGTCTGACAATTCTACAATTTTCATAGTGGGATTTTGGTGAGTGCTCGTTTGCTGATGATTTATTTTTAAAGGGAAAAGAAGTTCTAAGATTTACAAGTAATGTAACATACATGGAGTTGCTTAAACCGCGAGAAAGATTATCGAACACTGGTTTAGTTTGCTCTTCCCCTTAGTAAACAGAAAGGGGCGATGATCCTGGATAGGTGACATAACATTTAAAAAAAAATGTAAAAAGATTCTGTTTACATTGAGTCCTAGACCAATTTCCAATGGATCAGTCACCATCGAGACAGGTCGATAAGCGTTTTCCGTTACCGATTTGTATCGTCTCGAAAACAATTTGTTTCGTCAAAATTCATCCATTGCGTCCATTCTCTTCTTCTTCAGGAGAGTGGAGACTATCCTCTCATCATGGCTGGTCCCATCTACAAGAAATTCCGTTCGAATTTCTGTGAGTTTGTGACTCTCCTTGTGAGGCAATGCCAGTACAGCATCCTGTACGATCAGTTCATGGTCGACAACCTCATCTCAATGTTGACGGGACTCAGCGATTCCCAGGTCAGGGCTTTTAGACATACCAGCACACTAGCAGGTCAGTACACAACAGCAATTATCTCCATCTGCAAAAAATTTCTCTGAGAAGACTCTTTTCTTCTGTTCCTCCTGTTTGGCAGAGAAAATACACTTTGGCAGATTTTCTAAGGCCACCGAAAGTTCTAAGAGGGTCACATCAAGTGATGTCTCTGCCTATGGGGTAGAAAATATATATTTTGGAAATACAAGAGCCATTGAGAAAGTCTGGAAAATAAATTTGATAGCTCCATTCAACCTAAAGCTAATGCAATGTAGTCTGTATGGTTTGTTCTTCTACTGTTTAAAATTCATTTCTTTACTCACATGGCCATATATCACCTCCCACCTAAAGGCCTCAGGGTAAATTAGTACAGTTCCTTGCAGCAATACCAATATATCTCGTCAATAAGAAACTTGCAGTAGCATTATATCTACTGAAATATATCTACTTCTTAAAAGCAGCATTTTGCTTCGATTCTATTTTATCAAACCTTCCGAGTATCAATTGAGATTGGAACCCGGTTAAAACCAAGTAAAAACTCTACTCGTATCAAGTTTTGTCACCAAAATGGACACTTTTTTGTGACATAATTTGTCAAATTTTGACCGATCGTATTCTGGATGAATGATCGTCTCTCTTCGGTCGTCCCTGCAGCAATGAAGCTGATGACCGCTCTGGTCAACGTAGCTCTGAACCTCAGCGTGAACTTGGACAACACCCAGCGCCAGCACGATGCAGAGAGAGCCAAACAGACCTCCAAGAGAGCCAGCGAGAGGATAGAGATGCTGCTGGCCAAGAGGCAGGAGATCCTGGAGAATACAGAGGAAGTACAACAGATGATGAATAACATCTTCAGAGGCATCTT
>JAAAKB020000020.1:618238-635214 GCA_010014835.2 Apostichopus leukothele | reverse complement strand
AATATGTTAGTGATGTGTAATTAACATTTAGGGAGGGAGATGGGAGGGGGAGGGGAGGGGAGGACAAACTGCAGGGACATGGGTATTGTCACCTTAGGGATGGGTTCTCGTAATCGGTGCTTCTATATATAATTTAAATAACTAAAGTCTATTTGTCGTTCTTCTGCTTGTGTTTATTTTTTCAGGGAAGTAAGCTCTCGACATGCCTCGACATGTTTGTATATGCATTCATTGTATATATAGACTCTGTATTATGTATGCCATGTGGTGTGGAAAAAAACAAATAAACGAAACTAGACGAGACGAGACAATACGAAACGAATATTTAAGGCCATAAATGCCTTATGTTTGGAGTTCTGTGTCGTATCTAAAGAACTGACCTAATGGTATATCTGTGTTAGACTCAGCATTTCAGCCACTTTAAGTTATGAGCCTCGGATGTTTAAATGGTCATTTCTTAAAACTTAACAATCGTATGTAGAAATATAACTGATAGCAGGGTCTTTTATCGGTCTTACAACATAATAAAGTTAATTCTGTCCACAGTCATCCTTATGTTCAGAGTTAAACGCGTTCTCTTGTAATTTATTTTAGTGATTTTGAATCATCTGGTGTGTATACTTCTTGTTAGTTCTACTAAGAGTGCGAAAGTCTATAGTAGACTTTCCGACGGATCGAAAGAGGTGTTTTTATCTCATGATAAACGAACAGACTCTGAAATTTGTGTTAAACCCTGTGCAATTACACACCCCATCCGAGCCATGACATAACCCGGTATATAACCTTCCTTATTGAGACCGCATTCTTCATCATACACTCCCTGTTCAGTGCTAGCACATTATTTTCGTGATTATAATGATAATTAAAAATTTGTTTTCCCTAAGAAATAACGATAAAGGGTTTTGTTCAATCGAAACAGAATTTTGCAGTAAATATGTTTATGTATAATTCGATTTGTTTGTAATATTATTTAAACTGTTACGTACGGTATGTAACGAAAAAATAATTTATAATATATTATTTCGTATACGAACGCTTTGCATGTTATTTTGTAGAACAAATTTTGAAATCAAATGGTTGCAATCTGCATAATAACGTTATAAAATATGAAAAAATGTCTCCCTTGAGCCTTATATGCAAATGAATAATTGACTGGCACCATACGTGTTCCGTGAAAATGGTAAATTAACAGTGCTGAGATCTCGAGCACGACAAAGATGGTCATACTGCCAAGAGAAAAAAACAGTTTATTCTTATTTTGTTTTGTCTGAGTCTGTATTAATTTCACTTTCTATCTTTCTTTTTGTTTTCTTTTTTACAGAAAAAAGTGAAATGGAAGAAACGTCGATTGTGGTTATGCATTTTGTTTATTTTACTTTTGCTTGTTTTAGCACTTACTTTATATTTTGTTTTAAGACCATAAATAACTTGTTGTTATTAACCTTCCCCATACGCCATCTTACATTTTGTGTGTGACTTTATACTCGATACACGTTTTGAAGCCAGAAACGGACTACAAGTTATGTAAAATATTTTGTTATTTAATTTTCGGGAACGGGCGAAAAAGGAACATTATTCATTTTGGTCTTACATAAGAACGGTTGTTATTGTTGGTTTTCGGCTGCTACAATTTGGCAATTATCAAAGGGACTATGACGTTAAGAAAAGACCAGCATCTTTTCTTGGTAACAAACTTCAGTGGCGGCATTCATACTTATTTCATATCAATATGAAAATTTGTATTAACAAAAGATTGTCACAAAATTATAGACACAACGGAAGAAGAGAGTCTAAATACTGTAAATTAAGAATGGTGAAAAGTGTATTGGAAACCCCTGAGACCATGACAGCGTATGAAGCAATTTTGTATCATTATTTATAGTCCATTGCAAAAACGTAAAGTTTATAAGTTGAAGAAACATAATATGTATAACAAACAATTTCTTTCCATTAATGAATAATATGCTTAAAGTAGATGTTATACCATTTTTTTAAATTTTCTTTACCTATATCTATATATCTATCTATGAAAATGTAATGAGTTGAAAAATCCATGACAGTGAAAAAAACCCTCCAGCCTCCACCGGGATTCGAACCCGGGCCTCCCGCTTACCAACTAGGCTATGGACGCTGATTGTATGTCCAGAGGTTCGAAACCATTAAGAAAGGTCGTAATTCCACTGTAGGCGTTTGTCACCTGTATCGAACAATACTAGGTCTGTTTTGGTGACATATTTGCCTTACTCTAGGAGATCAATCATGATGCTAACCGACTTGAAATAATTTGTGAATCCTAAGACCGAATCTCGATCTCGCATTTGGACATAAGCTTTTCTTCTAGGAACAAGTTGCACTGCGCAGCGGTCTTTCTGTGGGTGCTGGCGTGCAATTTCAAGATTGACCATGTTATTGAAAAATCTTGCTTTTTCTCTTTGAAGATGTATATAAATATATGAATTCAGGACATTAAAATTATTAAATATATAAGAAAGTTTATTAGACGCCGCCCATATACAGATTTATATCACTGCACAAATATAAAATAGTTAATAGATTTATACGTTATAATAACAAAGAGCCCATATACTAATATATATATAGAAAAAGAAATATTTAAATCAAAATGTAATTAAAGAAATTAAAAACGTCAAGGAATTTATTGAACAATAATTTGTGTAAATATTGATAATGAACGTTACATTTTACGGTGAAGGAAACTGCTTCGAATATGGCTGTAAAAGACATCTTGAACTTGATCACGAGTGGCCATGTTTGGACATTCTAGTGAAAGTGCAGTCAGTGCTGATGATTCTAAATCTAAACCGAGGATATAAGTGAATTAAGCGACTTACAAAACTGCACGAGCAATTGCATAAGCCTTGTGCTGAAGTTTGTTATCTATTCAGATTTTACAGATGTCACTAAACCCTATATAATGCTAACCAACTGCATTGAATTCAGTGGTTGTGAAAACATTTGCCGTTTTTGTTGTTGTTTTGGTGTTGTTTCTTTATTAAATTATGAAAGAACTATATATAATAAAGCTAAAAACAGTGCCTCTAGTTTGTTTTTATTGTTCTGGGTTTTTTCTTCTGGTTTATACCCAAATGCTTTGTGTTATATCTCCAACTGGAACTGATTTAATTTAATAACACAGTTAAAATTTGGAAGTAACATATTTCTTGAAGAAGGCTCTGTTCAAAGAACTAGCTGAATTCTGCAATACACGGAATGACCTTCCAATGCTCCTATGTCAAGTTGTATAATCGGCAAGTGAGCCGCGATATACTGATAACATTGTTCGCACTGCTAAAGATACACTAGCCCTCCATGATCATATCGTCATATCAGTTTATAACATTTCCAAAGAAATTTATAAAATGTCAGAATCTTGTTCTTCTGTCAATATTGGAAAGATTGATCTGCCAGATTATGCAACGTCTGCAAATATCGTTCAACTTAGTAGCTTATTTTAACAGACTTTTCAAATATCAAGTTTTAATGAGGATGGGTCCTTTCGTAATTTTCGTATAACACATACTGTGATTCACTCACTACGTTGTCAGAGACGCGTTAATATTTTGTTAGCATTAGAACAAGCGCTGTAATCCGTGATGGATCCAAGATTTTATAAAGGTGGGGTGTGGCCCTTGAGTCATTGAAGTTGACTCCCTGTTAGGGGTGGGGGAATGGGGACTCCCACGAGGTCCGTCACTGGATCCCCCTCAGCAGGTGGTAAGCCTACATAGATCAATACTGAAAATGACGATTAACCAATGGACATTGTGATGGTAATGACTTGTAGCTTAGTTGATATAATCAACATGGCCTTTGTCCCAGAGCATGAACTTCACTCTCCTTCGTAACTTAAACAAACATTACGACGATAGGTATGAAATTGTATACCTGATACAGATATTAATATATCTATATATGAATAGGTTATTATATTGTACCTCCTTATGTGAGCTGTATGGCTGTTGAGCTTTGCATACAGGTGCACACACACACTGATATGTATATATATGTATGTATATATATATGTATATGTGTGTGTGATACCATGACATGTAATCACGGAGAAAAAGGACATGTTGAATGAACATCATACTTTGGAAAATATGTGGATCCACCTTGTGTACAAGATTCCTATTGCTTTATGTGTAGGGGCGGGAGAGGAGGGGATGGTCATTTGGGGTCAACAGAAGTCAAAGCCATTGTAAACTCTCAAAAGGTAAAGCTGTGTACTAAATATGTGGATTAGCATTATCGAGCACAAACAGGACTGGTGTTGTCCAAAAGGTGAACTAGAGTGGCAAAATTCAGGAGTTAACAAGCCCGCAATATGTTACTGATAGTGTTTTGCGCAATGGCATGAAGTATCTGCTCCCCTTCTGGCCCCACCTTTATCATCAATCGGTTCCATCCTATGCAGTCACATTGGTGTGTATGTGTGTGGTTTGACCCTTTCTTGGGTCCCTATAACTCAACAATGGAGTAATAGATATTTGTCTTACTTGCTATGTAGATGTCTTATTGTGAGGTTTGCTTTATCAATATTGGCGGTGCCCTTATGAATATTAATGAGGTTATGGTGTCAAACATAAATTTTTTTACATTGCAACCTTTAGTTGGATTGTAGGGCAAACTTGGTATACAGTTGTTAGTTAATAGCTTGTTCATGTAGGCCTAAATATTGTGGGACCATCTGGGCTCAAAAAATTCCAGACCCATATTTGCTCAACCTACTAATGTGGGTAGAGCTTTTGTGATAGGGGCTGGGAAAATGTTTCTTTTTTAAAAGCCTACTTTTAAAATTGCTGGCTGATTTTTAAAAAGTTGTAGTGAAGGTGCAATGCTGGTAATACAGCTTGTTCATGAATAGATGATTGGAGGGAAGCCATCATTTTTGGCAATTTTTGGCATTTTTCAGTGTCTTAGCATTCTTTTTAGAATGTGGATATAGGATATGGTTGTTAGCTTTATCTGGATGGAGGAAGCTCATCAGGGTGCAGAACAGCCTAAAGTCATAAGCAATTCCATATCAGAAAGCAGTTAGGTGTGTGACAATTGTCCTGAAGGTGTATCACCCGCAATTGATTTTTAATGCCAGTTTACCTCAGTTTAAGTATGGAAGTACTAAGTTTGGTGACCAAGATTAATTTGCTTGAACTACTTCAGGGCAGAATTTGCTAGTCAGTGTAACCTGACTCCCTTGTGTTCAAAGTGTGGAGCTACCAAATTGGCCAATTAGCTATATGCATAATTTAGTTAATCAGTGCATACATACAACACTGTACTATAGACTCATGGCAGCCCTCCAATGAATTGGTTTTCCTTTCACGGATGAATTGATGTGTTGAGCCACTGCAGCATTGCTGCTCTAGTTATCTCAAACGCATTTTGGGACCACATTTTCTTTTGCATTGCAAAAACTCTGCAACCAAATAGCTGGTATATGTAGACCATCTGGGTCCCAATAAATTCTGGGCCCATATTCTATTTCCACAATTGCATTGTGAATTTGTAGGGCCCAATATTTTTGGTACCATTTGGGCCCACATTTTGGGGGCAAATAAATGTTGGACCATTTATGTGAAAATTTTTATCAGGCCCAGTTTCTTTGGGAGGGACCAAAATTTTAAAACTGTTATAACTCCACAACCTTAAATCAGATTATATCCAATCTTGGAATACAGTTGTTGGTTAATAGCTGGTACATGTGGGCATCGATGTTATGGTATTGGGTGATGACATACAACAGTTTAATATTCCACTAAGAATTGGAACCATAATGCCTGTTGTTTTACATTCAGTCAGAGTAGAATTATTACAAGACTCTGTGCCCGGGATGCCCTCAGGTGCAGATCCAGGGTGTGTGTACTCACCCCACCTTTCCATCCTAACTCACAAAAACTTGAAGTATTTCTTAAGAGGCAACTGAAGTACAAGAATCCTTTTGTTTCCTGTGAAAGTGAAAGCTCATTTGAAGCCAACAGAGGTTGAAGTATAAAAGCCTTATATCACAACAACATCAAATCTAACACTTGGATGAACATACTACTTTGTATGTGGATCCACTGTATCAGAAATCCTATCAGTACTCCTACTCAGTAATCATATCAGTACTCCTACAGCACACCTTGTGTGCACAGCTAACATTAGATGTTCTCGTGTAAATTGTGACAAAAATTCCTAAGCCCCTTTATTTTCTCAAGTATAGTCAATGCATGGCATCATAGTTTAATGTATTTGTAAATGACCTGTAAGGCTTTTGTAAGCAATTTGTAGGAAACAAAGTTAAAATTAACCAGAAAGCAAGGCAAAAGTCTTAGTGATTCCTTGCCAAAAATTTTGTGAGCTGTACTTTGGCACTTGTTGTGTACCGTATATAAGGTTTTAAGACGTTTGGTCTCTATTGAAGTGACCTTTGACCTCCACAAAATGCAATGGGTTTCTTTTGGATACTTACAAGGTATGAAGTTCATGTATCATTTATTTGGAAGATGCTTTCAAGCGTCACAGTATCTGGTTCTTTAAAATACTTGTTGAAATTTGAATTATTTGACCACTATCAAAATTGGAATATTTTATTGAGCAATACTGTTGACCATTATAATTTTGAACTCCATGGACCTCAACCAGCCATAAACCTTCACACAATGCAGTAGGGTCATCATAATGAATACCAAATATGAAGTTCATCCAAGCATTCCTTTTTGCATTATCATGTTTACAAGGTTTTCCGACTTTGACATTTCCTGACCTTGAATGACCGTCACAGACAACAAAAGGGTTCTTGTGCAAAATAAGGTGCAGCCACTTATCAAGTAAGGAACTCATTTAAGCTCTGGGTTTTGAGCTTTCATGTTTGTTTTCAGTTGATCCACAATGACACAACCTTCACAGAATACTAGATATGTACACAGAATATGATGCATCTGCATATGTATGAAGTTTGTACACCAATGCATAGATTAATCAAAAACATTACTGATGAGATGATCCAACCATACTGTGTTGTGTTGCAAAGAGCTAATATCTCATCATTGTTGTTGGTTTGCAATATTTTACTAACTATAGCAAACTTATCTACCTTATCATTGATTGATATAATAACCTCCTGGAAAAATGATTTCCAAGGAGAAATGGCTCAGTAATCTTCTCAATTTTAGTTTGTAAAAGCATGGGTGTATATAATGACCAATGGGATCTCTTCAGTCCAAGGGGAAGCATGGGTGTATATGATGACCAATGGGATCTCTTCAGTCCAAGGGGAAGCTGTATTTGTGTCTATTTCTGGCAGAACACTTTCAGTTGATTTTGCTTGGGAGCTCTTTCTCTGTCACCTTCACAAACCTGACTTTCAATGCCTATGAACTCATGCAATGTTGAAACCAAATTGGTTTAACACCTATTTTTTATGCTTTTATTATATCGACAAACAGACCATAGACAACTTCATTTCATTATTTGCATCTTTCTTTTATTTTCTCCCTTTGCATTTCTCCACGGTTATTTTCAAGAAAGCTTACATCTTGCATAAACTATGCAAGCAGAGAGCAACTTTGTACAGAAAGCATATATTGATGGGAAAACTGAAAGAAATGGTATCAAATTCAAGGTATAATGAAACTTCATAAAGCAGATATACATTAGGCAGTAATATTGCAAAACATAATGGATGGGAAGCATTGTCAAGTTGTGGTCTATCTCCCATCATCAAATCATCCCACCCTGTATCTAAGTAACCCACCCACTTTCATAGTCAACTTGTTGATGCCTTATCCCATTCAACTCATCCTTTCTACTTCATTCCAACCACAAATCACAAAACAATTAAGTTGTCTATCCCTGATCCTATTTAAACCCATCCAAGGTCCGCCCTATACTGCTCAGCTGACCCCAGATAATAGACTTGAAGTGAAGTAATGGTTATATGTAAAATTTCAACCTTGCCAACCCCATACCACATTTGTAAGTTTGTGTACATCAATATGGATGTAGATGACCACAATGTGAGCCATGTGAAACCATGTTTTACCTTTTTTTTGAATGAATCAAGGGAAGTGGCAAATGAGGACAATCCCAGACTAAAGTTGGTCACTTATTCTCACTATAACCACAGTATTTTTACTTTCACCATTAATTGTTGAAATACACATGAATGAGACATATCACAAAGAAAGGCTAAACTTTCATAAAAAAGTAAGATGCAACATCTTATTTGTATGAACTTCTAGAAGTTAGAAGTAATCTCTAGAGAGATTTAGAGAACGTTTTATAATAAAGTCAAGAATCCAAAATAAACATATATTTACCATATTTATCAGTCACATCTGTCTATCTAGGGTCTGCCTTCCTCTCCAATAATCCCTCCTAAAAACATCCCATCCTTATACTCCTGATGGCTTCAATTTAAAATATTTACAGGATATTTATTAGGGTCTATAAGTTATCAAATTAATTTGCAATATCTTATGATACAACTAGGGAGTATTCATTAATACTGAAAACCACATTCAACATAGCATTAACTGCTAAATTCAACTTTGAGGTTTGTGCTAGCTTGTACATCATCATGATAACAATTTTTCTGTCCTCTGATCAAATGCCTCTTGTCTCTCAATTTTTAGAGCAAATCTCTTCAACCACTTACTTTTTCACCTACCTCATTAAATATTATTTTGTTACTATTCTAGGTTATTTTCAACAAGCCATGCTTTTGCTCAAAACAAGTATTTGATGAAAGCACCACAGCTGAAGTGGTGACATAAATGAAATCCAAAGCAAGAATACAATACCCTATTCCCAGTCACATCTGCCAACCTCCAAGCTTCACCAGAGCTTGAACCAACCATAAACGAAACTGTTTATTGGTTCTGATCCCCAAGAGATGCATAGTGTGGTAAGCCATAAATGTTAATATTCATGAACTTGTGCACACAAACATGAAGAGGGATTATGTATTGAATAATGTGGCAACATACAAAGGAATGTACCAGGAATCAGATACCATGTTGACAAGGTCTATTTAGTGATATAGTATAATAACAGATACATGCATGAATATTAATGAGGTCAAATTTTATGATCTTGTCAGCATGTATTACATCGTAGTATCCAAGTATATGTATAAAGCTAATTAGACATACATTCAGAGATATCTGAGAAATTAAGAACTTTATATTCACTGATTAATATTCATGATATGCACACAAAAAACACAGTTGATTGTTTGAATGCAGTGTGACAAAACTAATATGCCAAGGATGAACACCGTGGAACAGTTGGTTCTTGTCTTATGCTTACAAGCGATTTGTTACAATTTGATGAATATTTATGACATAAAGTTGGAGATGTTATGAACATGTAGGCTACTAACATTGCCATACCAGTATAAACCAAATTTTACGTTAAGCCCGCCCATTGAATACTAATCATGGCATTGGAACCAAAACAATCTACCCATCATGGGGCATCTACTTACCATGTAAGTCATTAATTCAACTTGTGTTGTTGAGATATCGTGTTTACAAGCTGGTTTTGACGATTCCCCATTAACCCCTCCCACTCATGAATACTAATGAGGGGAAGACTTGTTGTTGAAAAGAACATATACTTACTATATAGTTACATCACCATACCAAGTATGAACAAAATCGAACATACGGTTGAAGAGATATTGAAATGTTACGTTAAGCCCCGCCCACTCATTAATAGTCATGAGATTGGAACCTAAAAGAATAGGGCATAGTAACACATCATGTAACACATCACCTACCACATAAGACATTGATTCAACTTGTGCATGTTGAGATATCATGTTTACAAGCCAACAGTCACATACATACATGCCAGCACAAAAAGTTACTGAGCCTTAAATATTGTAACCAAAATGGAGTATTTCTCAGTTGTTATAATAAACAAGTATTGAATGAAAGTGTCTTGGTCTCACTACATTCAACATTTCTTCAGGAAAATTAAAAAGATACCAAAAAGATAGTGTAAATAATATGAATTCAATTTGAAAATGTGGCACGTAAAAGTAACAAAAAGAAGAAAAGCTGTAAAGGGCGTTGGTGAATACAATAGCAAGTTGCTTAAAAAGAAAGTGTGGAAGAACTGAAATATATAGGAATTTAAATAAGCATACAGATGGTTCATATCAATATAATCTTACATTAAAATATGTTGACCATTTCATACATACTTTCATTCTTATCTTTACAACTGTCATCCTATTATAGAACACTGGTGGTACTACAATGATTTACCTGCCTCCCCCAATCTTCATCAATTTTGAGCAACCAACCATTAAACCTACACACATAAATGCCAATTGCTTGAATAAAATATATGTTTAAGAGAACTTATTTATCTGGTATTACACAACATGAACATGGTAATCTTATGTAAAAAAACAAGGCTTTCTTGTACCAATTTTGTAAGATACAATTAGTTTTTGTTTGTCTTAGCAATTAATTACAAATGAGCATTTCAACTCTGTAGCTGAACCTTTTAAGCTGTAGATAATGGTCCTTGTATTGGTATTAGTAATATATGTGCTTTCTAGTGGAACATTTGTAGATAGTATAGAATTGTTTACAAATAACGATCTCAAGGTGTTCACAATTTAATCAAGTTTGTTGATGCTATTGGTCCCAAATGCTAAACTCAACCATCCTTTTACAGTAATTTTATTCTTCACTGGAGGAGTAGGAAAGGGGTACAAAGGCCTCAAACATGTCTGAAAATGCCAAAAGACATGTTGGGTTTAGAGGTTCATTGGAATTCAAAATCTTTATTTTTTGAGGGTCAAAGCTATCACTAATTAATATTCATCATGCATATCTGTGATGCGACAAATAAAATAAATGTGATAGCACAATTTATCCACATCTGATCAACTCGCAATAGAAAGTCTACACAGTTCAGTTGATGAATTTTCAAGTGAAACTAAGCTGCAACAAAACGCTCTGATGCAGTACATGGTGGATGAAAGTTAGATCCTAGTTCCTAACCAGTTACCATCCCTATCTGAAGAGCTCACTTTAGAAAGTATACTAATGAACAACTCCAACCAAGGTTCAAATTCATAAGCAAAATGAGAAAGAAACGTTACTATCTGATCCAAAAACTGTGAATTGATAACAAACATGTTTCTACAAAATCTGAGCCTATTAAACCGCTCTCCCATTTTCTTTTATCTAATCTGATTTGACTCACTGCTGAAAATTCAAATATAATGACACTTTACCTCTTCATTCAAATATAATCTTTATGTTAATTGTTCAACCTAAATGGAAGATCTATCAAAGATACAAATCAAATTTAACAAAATACTTTGTCTTTATTTCTCCACCTCTCTTATTACTCACAGATGATATTACAATAAAAAATTATCCATCACAAATTACATCAAAATAGTTAGCTGCAAACGCGGTTGATCAACGTAATTACCCATATTAAATGTTCCCTCAAGCAGCTGTCAATATAAAAATAAAGTGCACAACTACAAATAAAATCATTTCTTATATCTCTTCCAGAAATGTGCAATTTCTCAGACATACATATAATGTAAAAACATTTTTAAATATCTACATTAAACCTAGGATCAAATGTTCCCTTAGATAATTGCTTTGATACATTACTTTACATACATACATGAGATACAATCCAAAATCAATAATTCCAAAACTTTTCAACATTTTATCGTTTGTCCTTTCTTCACTTCATGTTTGATCAACATGGTTATTGAACATGGTGATTAAACAACAATTTTTAAATATTTCTAGCATACCTGTGATTGACAAATATCTTCAATCCACATCTGTTATATTAAACAGAAAGTCACTCTTTCTAATAAACTTACTCAAGGTTTTTATTTTAGTAACTAGACATCTATTTTTTTCCTGTGATGGAACTGACAGACACAGTGTTTTATCTGGTTATAAGATATGGTTTGACAGTGCAAAAAAAGAAGTCAATTTGATTCAATAGTGAAGAATTAATGTGTGCCTGTCATGTTGGTCAATAGAACCCCACCTGGGCGTAGATCCTAAGACTCATCCAGCTGGGAGAGCTGGTCATAAACTATTGATCGCTTTCAAAGAGACCAAAATGTCATTCAAATTGGGAAGATGCCAACTTAAATCCACCTCACCCCACTAAATCATGAAGGAATTCCTCTTGTGAGATGTAATGTTATTAATTTTAACTTATATTGCATAAATTCAATGACTAAATTTATTACACCAGAGTGTTTGCTCACTTGTGTGTTGAATAATATAGCTATTCTGTATTATTTGTTGATTGTTGTAATGGTAGTGTCCAAGTTTAGTCAGGTGACCCCACCCCCCTTCTGTGATGGTACAAGATTAGTTGTTTTTGGCTGTATAGATGTAGTAGCTGTGGTCAGTCATGATTATTACAATATCATCTTTCATGATTTGACTGTTTTTGTCATATTTGCATATTGAGAGAGAGAAAGCAGTAGAAGAGTTTATTTTACAATAATGTTTCAGTTGATTTCCAATCCGTAAAATACCCTTGTAACATTGACTCGCCTCAAAGAATTGTCATCCACTTGACCCCATCACTTCACAAAGATACTTTGCTAAACCATTGCCGTTGATTTTCTTTAGGCCAACACCTATAGTATGACTTAACATGTTATCTGTTATATTTGAATCCTAACTTGACTTGAAATAAATTAGATGACCCTTGACTTGAGACAATTGACTTGTGACTTGACAAACTATGACTTGGTGACAACACTAGAAATGTGTGGACAGACGATTCATAAACAGCATTGATGGAAATAATGACCACACAGGTACTAAAGAGTTGACATCTCTGGGTTTAAGCAGCAAACTAACTGAATTCATACCAATGTTGCTTATGTTGCCATCTCAATAGACCTCTGCTATTATCAGTTCCCAAAACAACTCCATTCCCTGGAATTTTCCCCTAAATCAAGTAAACACTTAGCACATAAGAGTGCTTGATAGAATTTGCAGACAGCAAGATTGTTGTTTAAGTTGATGGTTTGGGAATATCGATTTATGCAACTGTTTCAGCCCTATGTTCCCCAACGTTACTCTAGGAGGTCTCTGGTCAAGCTTAAACTTAAAAGCTGGATTTGACCCGATGAATTTCATGCTAACATGTAACAGTAACTATACAAAGCTTTACATATTATGACTGCCACTTAAAGAGCATATTATCAATAAAGATTGGAAGACAAGCAATATTCTTGAGTATCCATCTTTGAGTTTCAGTTTTTTTGTATTCAATGAATATTTCAAATGATTAGCGATATCAAATATGTGTGACTGTACATGGCGGGTATGTGTATCTTTAGGTATGGTCAGTAAGAATACTTTCCAACCTTTGCAGATATCAAAAGAAACTAAGAGAGAACTGTTTTAAACATAGTTTTTCAAATTATAGCTTTAAATAAGTTCCCAAAGCAGCTGTTTGTGTTTGGTCCCTAACTTCCCCAATCCTGCCAAGTACTACTCAGGAACCTACTACATTTTAGATGTTAACTAAGATGTTATTGCCATACCTTGTTGCTAATTAGTAGTATTGATGGTATGAAGTGGTATTGATGATATATAAAAAGTAACTAAGGAATATTTCATTTCTTCCTTATTAACTGAAATGAAACTTGGCTAGTTTAGCAGGTGAACTGCAGTCTAATGAATGTTACAGTAAGTATTTGTGTAACATCAAACGTTTATCACACTCAAAGCAGCAACTGCATTGAAGCAAATGATATATATATCCCACCTCCTGAAAACTTGGTAGAGTTTGATCATCCTCTGACCTCTAACAGACGAGGACAGTGTCAAATTATCTTTATTACATCTATCATGAATCATCTCTTTATTTCTATGTTTAAACTTTAAGGAAACGTTTGATATAAATATCCACAAAAATCAAAGCACCCAAACTTAAAAAAAAAAATTTACTGGCAAAACAATTTTATGCATGTGATGGTTGTATCTTACTAAAAATAGACTGCTGTGTAACTCTTTCAAATGACATGATACTTTCATGTTTGATTGATTATTTCAGAATATCAAACAAACCATGTATCATAGACAAACCATGTATCATAGACAAACCATGTATCATAGACAAACCATGTATCATAGACAAACCATGTATCATAGACAATGTAGATCCAATAAGCATTAATATTTATATTAATTTATACAACACAAGACCATGGACTGGTTATAGTGTCTTTATCATTAAAAGCACCATCAATTCTCCCAGCTAAATTCTGTTTGGAGTGGAAACCATCAAGAGCACTACAATAATAACTAAGTTTCCTGTTTAGTTTTCTGCACTTATCTACTAACCTCTTTGTACAAGTTACTTATGCAGGCCAGCAGAGTTTACACACAGACGATTTTGTCTTGCGATGAGAAAATGTTTGCGGCTGGTTATGAATCATTGTTAGCCAAAAGCCATTTTGAAAATTTAGCTTTAAATCTGCTGGTTTCTTTTGCAACAAATTATGTATTCTGACCACATGATTAAACTTGGTACATATGTCTTTGCCAGTTCGCTTTAGTAATTACAGATCCTTAAAGGTCTACACACACCTATGAACAACATTGTCCCACTCACTCTATTAGGCATTAGAAATCATGAAAATAGCTCTCATCAAAATCAAACATAGATTGACCATTTTACAAGTTTTTCTTAATTCTAGTTTTCTTATGAATAAACATTAGCTTATTTTGCACATTGATGATATATAGGGAGTGACTGCCTAATTTTCTGTTATGTTATTCCTTTGTTTTTAAAACCTTTGTTTCAAGGACAATGAACACAGGTTTGTGGCCTAAGGTGATTTTTTGAAATAGTTTGTCTTCAACAAGAGGAGCATCACATACTTCAAATGATATATGTGGGCTTGTAACTAGGGGTTAACTTAAAGTGCTAAGATAAAACTTTTGATGAGTGCAACATTCCGTGTCATAGTCTGCACATATTTAATAAGTTTCACAAAGTTTATCAAACTTCAAATGTTTATATCTTGGAAACAAGAGCAGCTTTCGAAAAATTTCAACAGATTTTGAATGAGATTATCATACACAACAAATGTACCCAATATGTGTCAAATAGCTAGGTGTCCATAGAACTTTAAAACCGACAGCCTTTTACTTTGAAAACAAGCATCAACACATAGCTTAGAACTAGAAAGACACAATATCCAAGTTTTATAAGGTTGTTTACCATTGTGTAAGTTTGGGCAGGACATTATAAATTAGAGCATTGCAGTTCTGTAGTTTCTTGCATAAATCTGGGGGTATGGTTTGGGGGGGATTAGGACACGGTTATTTGATTTAGTACTAAAATGCAACCAGCTTTTGACATTTGCAACCAAAAGAATGTTTACTTTGCACAGTAGGCAGTAAGATATAGGAATAAGCACATTAATTATACCAGTATCTAACTATGGCTTGTCGAACCCATGTTAGTTCTGGGCTAGATGCATGGCTTTCACTCACACTAGACTCTGATCTGCAGCTCTGTGGACTGGTTGGGCTAAGTGGATTTCTTTGTATGGAATCTGGCTCTGGACTGGATGCTGAACGATTTGAAACGACAGAAGAGCTTCGACTAACCCCGCAAATACATTTGCGACCAGAAGCTGGAAGGGAGCGTCCTAATAATTTTAATAACGTTTGCTCAGCTTGCTTTCTTCTCGGATTATTTGTCATCGGTTCGTGACCAAGTAAGGTGTTGTTGTTGTTCTGATGCATGTCTGTTCTCCATAGAGGGCAGCAGATAAAAGAAACAGAAAACAAATTGTTAATTATCAAAACTTCAACATCAGTGTTAGATCTGATATTTTGCCAAATCCAGTACAGGGAAAGGAGGGAGGGTGGATGGTCAATCTGGAAACAAAATAAATAATTTCAACATAGATATAAAATTTACAGAAGGAAGGAATATTTTTCCAACTTATATGGTTATGGAAGTGTCCATAGTCTGATTTGAGATGATTTTTGTTAAGTTACTGAGCAATATAGAGCATTGTAACAAACAGTTCTTTATGTTCTGTAAGTATTAACACACCATGAAGTTAAAAGAAATATATGTGAATATAAATTTTAAAAAATTCTAAATTTGAGAACCAATCATCAGGTATGAAATCAGGTTGATAAGAAATGCAATTTCCCTGAATTGGAGGACGATATGGATTCTGAGGTTATTTCTTACAGACTAACTGCTAAAATAGTGATCTAATTTGAGGCTTTCTACACCTGGCCTCTCACATATATTATGACATATGCTCATCAATCATGACCCAATTTCTTCACACAGTGCTTGGGGCTAAATATCTGTGTGTATGGGAGTGTAACATGCATCTATTTGCTCCACCTTATTCCAGAAATGAGATTTTGTCTCACTAAACCTAAACTTGAATGAGATTAAATTCACAGACTACAAAAGTACCAATAGAAAGCTATTGTGCAAACAGCAGTGTAGTATATTTCACCACAAAAAATTCATAGATAGAAACATATTACATGATGGCCACAGTGAATTTTACATACAATGGCAGAACACTTTATAGAAAAGACTTTCATTAGTTCATTAAATTTCACTGATTTGATAATACAAATAAATTTCATTTCATTTTGCAATTAACTATCTGCAGCAATTCACATTATTCTTTTAATCCTTCAAAGAAGATATGCAGCATCTTCCATTGAAGAGAAGACATTTCCAAATTCTTTGTACTGAATTAAGTGTACTGTAAGTGTACTAAACCTATGTCTAAATAAGTTTCATTGATTTTTAAGAAAGATTTGGCATAAAGTCTTTCCCATGTTTTGAAAGTGCTGAAATACATAGCCAAGTTCAACCTTAAAGGCATTGAAGACTCGCGCACAAAGAAATGTCTGATGCCGGTAATCTGACCTAGTTTCGAATGAGGTGTAACA
>JAAAKB020000020.1:601804-618138 GCA_010014835.2 Apostichopus leukothele | reverse complement strand
GTACTGTGGCCTCCGTTAGACCAGGTTGTTTTCAATATCAACATGAATTGGGCCTAGACCTAGGCTAATTCAGTAATTATTACTTTTCAGTGTTAGTTTTACGCTTAGACTTCGCCTAGGCTAGTCTAAGTTAGAACTGAGTTGTAATACAACATCAAAATGGTGGATCGTTCTCAAATTAAAGGCTTGGACTTTCTCCACTCCGCTTTCTCGCTTTGTTTTCTCCATTTTGCATGAAGCATTACTAGCCCATCCATTGCAGGATATTGGAGTTGGATATATGCGTAGCCTATGCTACAGTAGGTTCTTTCTAGCACAGGCCTATTGTTAATGTTGTTAGGCTACACATACAGTATTTAAACAGCACAATTTTGAGTCGTTCTCAGAATCAGAATAAGTTAAATTCGATTTCTTGGATTGAGTAAGATTTGCCCTCTCCACCTCCGAGAATCTGTGCTTCACGCCAGGAGAGTACTAGTAGTCTTGGACTTGCCATTCTTTTAAATATAACTAGGACTTGATTCCTGCTTGGAGTATGATGGCATCAGGGTCTAGGAGAAAGTACGATCAAGTCTATTGATATTGCAATTGTCTGGGCGTACATGCAGGGGGCCCTGCCATTCTGCCATCAGTACATTCCGCCATAGAAAATGTGCTCTTTCCGCCATAGAAAAAGTGCCATTCCGCCATGTTACTCAGATGGTGGTATTAAAGCACTTTTGTATGGCGGAAAGATGACATTATTGTGGGTGCACTGTAAGCCTAGATATGCACTGTATATTGCTTCGCTTCACCACTACCTAGGCCCGCAAAATCCACAAAATCGTTTATTTAGATCAACAATCAGAATCGGTCTTATTATTAACAATCAGGCGCGTAGCCAAGGGGGGCGAAGGGGGCAGCCGCCCCCCCCCCTTAAGCATTAAAAATTTTTTTTTTAATGTTTTTATGATATTGCTAGTAATTTCATAAGAGAAAATGCTAAGATGCATCTTACAAGGCCTGGGAAGTGCCTTTTCCATCGATCTGGGAGGCATTTTCAGCCAAAATGTTCTTGTAAGCTTCGCGCCAACCATGGTGGTGCTACGCTTAGATAGTTTGCAATACGGAATCTACGGCTTTGATAATTTGCCTACAGTTGTGCCCCTCCCTTGGCAAATTCCTGGCTACGCGCCTGTTAACAATCAACCTAAATTAATTCGATTTAATTAACCAACTACTACAGTACTGTATATTATTTGAAGACTGTATCGACTCTTACGAACATACAATTAAAACTATTCAATCAACATGTACATTAAAGACTGTGTATCTATTCCCCAATCTTTTCTTAACTACAATTCAGTCTATCAAGCGAACTGTTACATTTGAAGACGGTGTCTCTATCCTTCCACTTGAATCAAAAAAAGTTTCACGGATACATTCCTGTGTAAAATCCATTCCTTATATGTACTTTTAAGCCATACAGTAGGTTTAGAGCCTTTCCGCCATGGCGGAAAGGATCGAAACCTACTGCGGAATTGTATGGCGGTATGCACCTGTATAGAACTCTACTCAGACTGTCTCATTAAGTGTTGCTAGACCTTGTTAAATGTAATGTTAGACCCAGGAACTAAGGAGTAAAGTAGTTCTTTTACCTTCAATTTCAATAATAGCATAACTTGCATTGCAGGATTTTACTTTAGAGAAGGTGTCAAATTATTGTACATTTTTTAGCAGCTTAGGCCTACCACAGAAGACATGAGCACTCAACCACAGTTGAGTCCTTAAAAAGGTATTTAAAAATGGTATGTTTTTAGGCCTATGACAATTTGGAAGGAAGCAAGGATGTTACATAGCTGATAAAGGCCTGTGCAATATCATATATAGGCTCTAGGCTACCCTAATGTGGTACACCCCCTCACCCAGAGGCCAGAGCATAGTAACACATTAACAAGTCAGTATAGCCATTAAAGTTTTTCTTTGACAAAAATCATTCCAAAAGTCATTTTGTTACCTATTCCTATGACCTTAGTTTTAAAAAACTGCAAGGCTGTTGAAGTTCAGATCAAATATGGAGTTGTGGATATTGTTTGTTTTATAACAAATCTGTTTTAGTTGACTTAGTTTGTAAAATCTCTAGCTATCAGTCACCCATCTCCATGTTTTTTATTTTGAAAATGTCCAGGTTAATATAAATTTTAGACAGCATTTGCGATTTTGGTAATGGTGGTGTTGTTATGTTACAATGCAATGTTTAGTGTGCCAATTACTGTATGTCTTTGCAAAGGATAGGAGGCCATCCTACATAAAGAAAAGAAAAGCGTGAATCATTAGAATTTTACTGTCTGAGATACATTTAAATTAAAGTAAATGTTGTATCTTGTCATAACTCAGACACCTGGCAGCTGGGTGAATAGCTATGCTGCTATTCAATCGGAAATTGTACTCAAGCAATCAGAGAACAGCAAGTACTGTAGAGCAAAAAAAAGCTAAGGAGCACAACCCTGTTCACTTTTGATGTTGCTGCACAAAATAGAGATTCACTGTAATCAGTGTTTTTGTGGCAGTTTTCAAAACATTGAAACTGAAACAGTTAATCTTTGAAAAATCCCACATTATTTTACATCTAACACAAAATACACAGCATGTCAACGACGGTTAAAGGTTAACAATTCATGAAAGATCTCTGTGTTCTTTACACCTAATTTCTATAATTACTACAAGTGTCTCTCAGGGGTCTGTTTTTCGGACATTTTTGGTTTTCATAAACTTACATGAATGATATTGAAAATGTGGCATCCAGTCTAATAATGAAGGCCCAAATGGCATTGAAGGAAAAATCAAAACATAGTTTGATACTAAACACTTCATGTTACATCTTGATGAAATAAATTATACTTTTTCCGTTCTAGAGAAAAACATCATTATTGTCTGCACTTGTTCACTAAACAATGATTACCCAAAACCGGACAAGAATTCATTTGCTCACTTAGATGAACCTTAAAAAAATGTAAATATTGTTTGTAATTTTTTTCATATCAATGTTTCATAGACACCATATTTGGTTTTTCTTTCAGTCAAACAGAAGTTTTCTGTGTTTGAAGATGGGGCGTTTGCACATCAAGTTCAAGAAGAATTGAGTAAGTTGATATTCTGCTTTCTTGCGGTAAAACCATGAACCAGTCAGTACAGAGATAAACCTGCTACGAGGTCATCAAACATGGTGTGATCACAGAAGACAGACCCAAATATATATCAACATTGGGTTTTGTATGAAAGGGTTGCTTAACACCATTTGGAAACTCTCAAAATAAGTAAATACATAATAGTAAGCAACCGAGTATTGAACAATATTGCTAGCAATGTCATGTTTCACCTGCTAGTAATTGAATTTCCTCAGGGATTTCCATGGTGTTTGCTTTGTGATTGATATTGTGGTGAGGTGAAGTTTTGAATATTCAGAGCTTGGTACTACTTCTATATCCTCAAGGGGGTAACACTATTGACCAATTGCTGGACACCCTCTTCACCCTATTTAATAGTATCGTACTGCAGCTAATGTAGTAACGGATTGTATACATGTACATTACTCCGTCAGTTTGCAGGTAGTGATGCAAACTGTATCACTGCGCTGAATGGAAGGCACGCTAGCGTGGTGCATCCCAGACATTCTGAGCGTGGGTTTCCAAATAAACGAACGAAGTAAAAGTGAAAGTATTTTAAGAGCAGTCCAAGAGAAGTTATTGCGTTTCGATATGAAATAAGATTTGGAAGAAAAGATGTTTGGTGAGTTTAAATGATGTTTCTTTATGAGTTATAAAAAGATAATCATGTAACAGTTAGAATTAAGAAGTATTTCAAACCATAAATTGAATGTTGTTGTTAACGTTACAGCTATGTATAACGATCTGTATTAGATTTGTGTAAGGTTACCTAATCCACGAAATTTAACGTTAACTATCATTACGTAAAAGTATTTCATCACTTCGTAATTTTGTCACATTGTATAAATTATTGGATCCTAAAAATAAGTAAGCGACGAGTGTAAAGTATGATTTTATGCATGATATTATATTGGGTATATTAGGATGGACATGAGAGATGTTAAAAGGGTCGATGTTCATTGAACGGCCGCCATGTTGTTTATAGAGAACAAAGGATTTGTTACGTTATATATACCGACCACATGGTCCCATGTATAGAGTATATGGCGATACTATTAGAGATATGATGGCTTTGAGGATTTACGGATTATTAAGCTTGTTTCTAATTTGATTTCTTTTATTTGTATAGTTGTTTTATATGTTAACTACTTTGAAGAATATGTACTTTACATTGTTTCATACTATACTTTTAAGTGTAATTGTGTGGTTATAATGTCTAACCTATACAAAGTTTCTCCTGGTCAATTGCCGGTGGATTGGTACTTTTATATTATTTGTGTGTATATTTATTTGGTATAGATTCTGTGTTGTACTCGAACATTCAGTACTAGGCCGCTGTCATCCGATACACTGGATCCGCCACTTAAATGATCTCGTTGGGTTGGTGAGTACTTCGGTGGTTATGTATTGCAAGTTGTTGAGAGTCGAGATCTCAAATGTTAGCCACTGTGTATTACCTGGTCGAATGTAAACGACTTTAACACCTGATTAAGTTGATTCCATGAATGTATGTTATCATTCCTTTTCCTAAAACTATATATATGTATTACCATTTAACCTATGTTAAGTTCATGAAAGTGTATTGTACCATTGCATGATGTTGAGAGATAGTGTTCCATCAATGACATTTAAGCTCAAGGTTATAGTCTTATTGTTCTATGAGGTGGTATATGTAATTTAGATTTATGTTGTGACTTTACCGTAATACTATCATTCATGTTTAAAGATACTTTCAGTTGAGACATGAGAATGTAATTTTGATGTTCTTGTTGATGTTCGTAGTTGAGACTATTCATTTTGCGGTTATTCATTCTTAAAATGTATTTATGTTATTGTTATTGATATTTCATAGATCAATGGTTGTCTAATAGAATGATATGTCAGATTGCGTATTAATGGCACGTATTAATATCATATTACATTATGGTACCTATTCTTTAGCCTATTCTCATGTACATTTATTTCACCTATTTCAGAAGCTGTTTTTCCTCCCTTAATAAATACAAAGAAGACGTTAACGTTATATCAGAGTGTCGCACTTATTGTTGTCATCGATCTTTACCGACGGGCTTACCCATTACCTCCCTCTCTCGTTTGGCCGCGTCCCAACAACTACAAGGACAATGTATCAAAATCTTCCACCAGACAATTCCTTTAATCAAAATCCAAAATTGTGGAAGTTGTGTCAGCAGTTTGCAAGACACTTTCACCATTGTAATGTTTCAAGTTTTTCCTGAATTGGGTGACCCCAGATCAAATCAGTGACTTTTGTCTAATAATAATGATTGAAGCATGTTGCATACTCCCCATGGTTTAGTGGAAAAAATGTATAGGAGGGAATAGTCTAAAGTCCCCATCAAGGACCCTATGAAAAACCTTTTACACAAGAGTAGACCGCAATCATGTTGCAATTCTTAAAATGGCATTCTTAAAACCGTCAACACTATAAAATGACAACTGACTCAGGCAGATCACTAGTTATTTCTCAACAACTCTCTGAGAAAAGTAGTTAGTAAGAACATTTAATCTATTGCATACTTTTGACAGCTTCAGACAATGACATCTTGTATTGCTACTTGGTAAAACTGAAAAAGTCACGAAATGACAATTTATCAAAACCATGGACAATCTTGTACTGTACACCTGAATTCAATCCCTGGCGGCGGCGGCAATGCATGGCGGCAAATAAATACGCACACAATATGCAGGTTAGGTTACGGGTAAAGTGGTGACTGTCCCGTTCTGCATTGGTAAGTTTTGCTAGAAATGCATGATGAAAATAGTGGAATTGAATTGCTTATATCATGGAACATCATGCTTATAATATCGAATGAAAAGAGGAACTTTTCATGGCAATGTAATGCCTTTTCTGTGTGAGTAGGGGTATAATAATGCCTGGAGATCATGAAATACTCACTGCCAATACATCGATTTGGTACATCCACACATAACAATACATGCAAGCAATGCATTATCATAACAATCGACTTTAAGCACTACTTGCTGAATTCAGGCACTCAACCATAACTGTACATTGTATCACTGCTTGTTATTGTGGACATCATGGGCCCACATTAATACATTTGAATTTTCATTTAAAAAAAATAAGGCAATACAGATACATAGCCTACAGTCAACGGGTTCAATTGTGATGGGGGTTCCAAGCAAGACACGCCATGGTTGTGCTACCATCATGTAATCCAAAGGATCATCAGAAGTGAGTTTCCAGCCAATGGTCAGTACACTGGATTCAAGTTGCCAGGAGAAAACTCAATTGTATATGAAGCCTTGGTTGAGAAATCCCTCTAGTAGCACCTTTTCTATTCTACGATTGTGTTGGATTATCAATGCGTCAGGGTTCCCTCAGTGTTGATATATTGCAATTCAAGCATTTAATTAAGGATGAAATGGTCATATTCCAGACCCAGCATCAACAAAAGAAAAGGCATGTTTTGAAGCATACGGGCACATGTATTGGCGTGACCATGGTGTCATGTAATATGTTCATAGGTGAACGGTGATTGACCTTTTTAGGAGCATTTACCTCCCAGACATGTTTGCTCCGTACCTTTAATCTGGAAACCAAAATATCCATATCTCCAATGATATTTGACAGAAAGTCATAAAAAAAACTAATGGAGGCAGCATAACTCTTGCATGTTTAGACTTTGTTTCTTCAGGAGCAGGTGGCTTGTTTTACAATCTTTCTTCAGAACTCAGCAGGTCTCCGATTGTTTTAATGCGTGTGATGCTGTGTTTCACGTTGCGTGTCAGTGTTGTACGTGCCGTCGTGCGTGGGTAACATTGTTGCATGTGAGTTGCGTTGTGCAGTGTTTCTTGGTTTAAATTACCCTCTATTCTATTTGCTTCTGGTTCATTCTAATTAATTTGTCACAACAACAATTGATAGCGATGTACATGCATCTGTTTCGTAGGCTGTAAGCCAAAACTTTCAGGTAAGTTGTATTTCCTTAAACCTCCTTTGATGTCATAAATTACATCAGATTATTTTAAGAATGAAATTGTCTATGGAAAGTACAGTTTTATTTGATGTCATATAATACAATGATTGTTGTTAATGTTGGTTTAGTCACAGGCTTGTTCAGGTTGTCCACAATGACTGTCTAGAACTGTTATTGAATATACTTTGTTCAATGATTTAAGATTTGAACTACATTTTGTGAATTTTTGGCTCTGTGACTGTTTAAAATAATCGCTGTGAGATTTAAACACCCTTTGGAATATAATCTTATTAACTACTCATTTTGACCCATCCCCATCACCCCTACAAAAATGGTTTTCTTGGAATATGAATAAGAAATATAATTGCCATAACTAACTGACCCAGCATATTCCAGAAATAAATTGGGGGCACTGAGGTTATTCACAAGAAGATGTAACCCATCCCTTCTGAAGCTAACCTCATAGCTTTTTACTACACAATAGAGAAATGAAGGGGGTGTAAATTTTGATGGTACAGCAAAAACTCGTCATCTATTGTTACTTCAGTGTAGTAACGTCAATACTAGTACTACCAGGGAGTTGTTCCATAACAACTCCATGGTAGTACTAGTACCATTGCTCGGCCGCGCTTTCTCCAAAGGATCGCCACTTGTCCCACTGGAGGTTACCTGTTCCCCGATCTGGTCTTCGGAGTTTTTAATATGGGTTACTTGAAAAAATATAACTCGTTTATGTCGACCCGTTAAAGCCCAATTGTTTTATTTCATAAGAAAGGAAGAATCGTAGTCTGTTTCCGTGAAGTGTTCGCTACACACGGAGCTGTATACTGGCTAGGCCTAGTGAAATCGGCGCTGTCGTTCTGCACTAACTTGGTCATAATCGCCGTGTTTTTGCGTCCTTCGGCCATGCATCGATGAAGGCTCATTGCATGGGTTATGACATTACTGCAGCCCCAACAACACAACGGACCGGCATTTATCTCGGATATTTTACAATATGTTAAAAAAAAACTTGAAATTTCTAACGATATAGCGTAATACAGTGGTTGTTCTCTCAGTGTAAATGTGCGTGTATGTGTGCTTGTATGATCGTCGCGCATCCGGTACTTGCCTGGGCTTGGCACTTGTGTTCCTAATATGACGTCATCGTTGTCTTGTTTTGAAATCACATTTTTCAGGGTTCTGTTTTCGGATGTGAATATTAATTTCTAAGTAGTCCTTGAGGTTTTGAAGGTGATGAGAATAGTTTTGAACATAGATTTTCTCATAGATTCAGAGGAAGTTACTCTCGATTAGTTGGATTTTACATGTCATGGCCTCTTTAACCCGTTTTCAACATTTCTCTCATGATCTCATCTTAGTCACTACCCAAAGAGGGTTTTGACAAAAAAATTGGCCATGGTGATGAAAGACAAAAGGAAAGAGGAATGAACACTTTAAGAAAAATTAAAGACCTGTATTAACTTGAAGGTACAGCAGACTTACTTTCAATCTTGGAATGAAGTTCATTAGCAATGAACTGAAGTTTGCTGATTGACATTCTCTGTAGGAGTTTCTGATCGAAGTGGTTGTTGCTGAGTCCCTCAGATATATCTGATAAACCAGACACACCAGCCTGTGGAAGAGAAATAAAAACCAGGTGATAGGATGAAGATAACAGTCCATCCCTTAACATATTGGAAATTGGTATAGTGAAAATGTTTACAATTTATTGATCTCTGAAGGATAAAATATAAGAATATAGCAGAAAGAACACTGCAGCAGCTGGTATACCTATGTCTTTAATAGTAGGTGCAACATCATTTTAAGGAATGATATAAAAAATGGTACTGAAATTCATTGGAAAGCTGCCTATTGCAAACAGAATTACACTTAACATGCTAAACAGCAGAATGGTGAAAAGACAACAATTTATTGGTATTAAATAGACCATGCAGTAACACAAAACACAGGAAAAGGTCGACATAGTGGCTTAACTTGTAAACAAGATATGATATGTGGGTAGCAACTCTAAAGTCTCAATACCTGTTTGCTGATGAATTTCCGAAAACAAAAATCCTAAGTAGATTCGAAGTTTCTTATTCTAAATGCACTCTTTCCAGGTGGGACTAATGGAGAAAAGCTGATTTTACTAAATAACACACATAGTTACATCTTCCCTATTCCCTTCACATTCTCCTCATTCACCTACTATACTTAATGACCCACATAGTTACATCTTCCCTTTTCTCCCCATTCACCTACTATACTTAATGACCCAAATAGTTACATCTTCCCTATTCCCTATTCATTCTCCCCATTCACCTACTATACTTAATGACCCACATAGTTATATCTTTCCTATCCCCTCTTCATCCTCTCCCTCATTCATCTACTTTACTAAATAACCTAAATAGTTACATCTTTCTACAGTTTACCAACACTGCTTCACCTCCTTTGCGCAGGCTATTTTCTATATGGTGTTCACACGTTTCTCAATTTGACCTTTGGTGCCCCAAATGACCTTTGACTTCACTAAAACAATAAGGTTCTTGTAATCAAACTACCTTTGCCCTCCATAAGAAACAATAAGATTCTTGCCCTCATTTCTGGATCTCTATACCAGTTATGAAGTTCAATCATTCAAATGGAATATTGGAGTTGTTGTGTTGACAAGGTTTATGGACTTCCACATCTTCAGACCCTCAGATGACCTTTGACCGCTACATAACACAATGTGGTCTTTGTTCCTACTCAAGTGAAATCTATGTACAAAGTATCAGATTATTTAAGCTTTAATTTTGGAGTTTACAAGATTTGCAGCCTTTGACACCAGTTGACCTGAAACTACATTTGGCCTACCAAATATGATGGAATGCTTGTACAGGTCTACTAAGGTGGATCCACACACCATGTATGGTGTTAATCTCATCTTTGCTTTTGGAGTTATTGTATTAACAATGTTTTCAGACTTTGACAACTGCTGACCTCAAGTGACATTGGATCTCCACAGAAAAATATAAGCTGATGGTTCCACTTAAAGGAATTTTCTGGTGGAAGATTTTGATACATTGTCCTCATAGTTCTTATTTTTCTCTTTCTAACCATGTGAAAATTGTCCCCATTCAACGTTTCCTTCTTGTAGAAATCTGGTTTTCAAATTCAATAGTATCTCACCAAAAGCACCGTTTGTTCGAACTCATCAATTTGGTGATTGACGTAGTGCAGGCAAATAGGCAAAACGAGTGACTTGAAGTTAGCACTCCCATTTCTGCAGCAAACAAACTCTCGCGTGTACACGCACAGGTGATTACCTATTATATATTATGTACACATCGCGAACGTATGCAGCATACAATGCCCAGTTGGAATACGTACATTGCGTGCACATAATACACTCTCACACTCAAACCACAGCTCATAAACTGTTCTTCGAAATCGCTGAAATAAAATTCACAGATTAACTTTACACTAAAAAGCTTGAAAAGTATTTGGAACACCGAAAGATGAAACTTGGCGAAATCGATGTCAGAGCAGAATGTAGTACCGAGAAGCTTGGGCTTCACAGAACTGACCGAATGAAATGAGAGTAGAACAGTGGCCCATAGCAGAATAAGCAACAATTTTAAACACAGAACCAAAACAATGCCAGCTGAGAATTGCAGAACGAAATGTAATCATGTGGTTCATAAATTTCATTAATTGATCATTCACTTGTGACAATGTGATAACTAATATGAAAGTACAGATGATCTGCAAAGAATCGTATCAGTTATTCTGTTATTGTAATGGACTGCCCATTCAGACTTGTCACAAAGATTTAGTTTTGAACTTACCAGTTCTGTAGTTGGTGATTTTTTCTTCTGTTGCCTGTCTAATTCCATCTGAAGTTTCACAACTTCCTTGACTTGTGCTAAGGCTATTCTTGTCTCTGCTTGTAACCTCGCCTGTTTGCTTTCAAAATCCTCAAGGTCCTCAAATGTTACAGATGGCGTCTACAAGCATTTTTGTAACAGGAAATAAGACATTGATTGGCATTGTGCTTGAAACAATCTACTGACATCAGGTTTATAATTCTTGCAGCTATACCATATGAACATTAAGCTGATATTGGGCTAAGTGCTAATGAAAGTTGTACACTGATCTGATCACAGACTTTCTATGGTTTTACATTAAAGTTCACTGATTTACGATGGCAATAAATAGTACGTCCAGATTACAACATCATACGATAAGATTATACACAGAGTAATGTAGATCACAATTTCTAACATACAATCACCCTGTTCTATTGATACATAATAATGATGCAATGTGTATTCACAGACATTTAAAAACTTCCACCTGAAAGTTACTTGTCTAGGGCATGCTTTCAACTGTAAAATTCTGAATCTTGGTATTCATATCCTACTTATCCCCAATCTCTCCCTCTCCCCCCCCCCCCCCCCCTTCAACAACTAATCCACCAGTCTCCTTCTGACTTACCTTAGGGGATGTGCCACTACTTGGACTTCCAACACTACTCTCCCTACTAAATAGAAATCTACTGTCCCTGTTGGCTACCCTGGGGGTTGCATTAGATCCAGAATCTTCCTCAGCGTCAGATCCGTCTACAGAATCATTAACGAAACAAATCTGCAAATTCATGCCGCTCTGTAACCTACTGGATAATTTATCCCTTCCTTTGCCATAGATATCTCCTTCAATATCCTCCTCCCCCATTGCAAGTTTCCTCAAAATTTCAATTCGAGAATTTTTCTGTACCTGAGGAAAGAGACCAGACAGTAAGATTAATTAATGTCATACACTGGTACTAAACCTCAAAAACAAAAGTCAACATGGAAACAGTTTAATAAGAAAATTACAGATTCAGACTAATGTTGGGGAAAGCAAAGAACATTAAAAATTGTAGCTTTTCATGTGAGTTTTGATAACCTCTTTACAAAATGAAACATGCAGGAACATACACTTTAGCAAATGTCAATCAATGCTGACTTGCACTTTGTGTTAACTTGAGGTTGAGTTAATAGTCTATGGCATTGTACTTGAGAGAGAGAGCAAAAGAATACAAAGTAAACTCATAAAATGGCTGAAGTAAGAGTAAGGAGGTGTTAGGTTAATCTTAGATATAAAACCTACTGAAACATACTAGGAGGTTGTATGCACATAGTCATATGTGAAATAGTTGAATGGCTTGTAGGTTATGGTGTTAATTCAAATAAAAAGTTTAAATTATTTGGGATTGCAGTTTTGAAGGCCATTTCGCATTGACTATGGTTTAATGCAATCCCCCTGCCCTTCCCACCCCTCCCCCAACACATAGGACCCAATGTATCTTTAATGCTCATCAAATTTAAGTTGCCTTTCATATATTATTTGGGACAATGTACTGAGTACATTCTTTATTGTTAAAAGCACAAACCTTTCTACTGAAATTGCAAAATGCATATTCATTAACCGATATCCCACTGTTTTCTGTATTATCTATAATGTAGTGATACAGGACCAAGTATAAAGATATAAAGTTAAGTCATACATTTATGTTATAACATAAATAGATCTACCAGATACAACAGGAAAACCAGCTTCAAGCCAGATTTTACTGTATTGCATTTCATTTAACACCCTGCATCTTCCCTCAGTCAATAACTAAATTTACAAGAAAACAATCAGTTAAGTTAAGTAAGAAAAAATAAACGACAGCAAGTTAATAACACATACAAGCTCAGAAAAAGAAACTATCCTCTGTTAAATTAAATGTCTGTGGAGATCAATTTGAGGATAGACTGCTCTCTTCCTCGACAGAGTGTCTGGGATTCAAAATGGACTTAACAGTTTTTCTGTAAGGATGAGGAATGAATGGTTGAAGGATGGTGTTACTTGATCCTCCCAGTGAGGGTACCAGTACTCCCAGCAAGGAGTTGCAGTCTCCAGTATTACTTCAAGTAGTCTTCTCTATCACATGTCTTCTTTAACATCTGACGGTAACATGTCCAGTCTTGCAAATAAGATGAACACAAGTGATACTGCCATGTGCAGTGCACACTCGATCATCAGTGGGAATGTTTCAGAAATCATCAATTCATTGGGCTATTTTAGTGGCAAAAGATGCTAAAGAATCCACCACGCTCTTTCTCAAGAGGTTTTGGTTAACAACAACTGTGGGAAATTACATTCAACTGAACAGAATTATGTGAAAATTCAAAGAAATCTTGCAACCTTGAAAGCTTACAACAGGATCCATTTATACATGTGTGTGATCTTTATTATCAGCATAATGAGGGTCAATAGTTAGCTCTGGTTTCATTTTTTTTTAATCACAGTTGAGTTCAAAGGCAGTATATTAAATTACAGATGTTGCAAGTAAAATTAAATGTGCACAGTTTATAAACATTAGCTCATAGTTAACATACTGGACTAAGCTAGCTGATGACTAGCTGACAAATTGTAGTACTCAGACATTATTAGCTGAAAAATTGTAGTACTCAGACATTATTAGCTGACAAATTATAGTACTCAGACATTATTAGCTGACAAATTGTAGTACTCAGACATTATTAGCTGACAAATTGTAGTACTCAGACATTATTAGCTGATTTCAACTGCCACACACACATCTGTTGCTAGGTACAGTTGAAAACGTAAAGTAAAATTAACTTTTTTCACAGCAACATGATACATGATACACAATCAATGATATTTGGATCCCATTTTTCCATATCAAACTGGCATCCAGCAGCAACAACTGGAAACAAGATATTTATGCAACATTCAAAGTCCTTTATATGTTAGTTGAAGATTATGCAAGAGAAGAGTGGGGAGTGCAAAATTTACAACACAGTGTCACTTAATCAGCTGATCCACTCACTAATGTACCTTAACACAGAACATTGTTCATTTACACAATTGACATAGCTGTATCGCGGTACTGATGTGTTCTCCTTGACTCTGTCACTACTCTTGGAACACTTTCTCTTAAGCACATGTAGTGTAACATCAATTGTTACCAGAATGCTAAATACATTGAGGTTTTTATGACTTTTATAATATAATTGAACTGAACCACTATTTTACACTATGGCATGATAAACACAGGTCAGTCTACTAGACGCGGCAATACACACCTCCACCAAGGCAATGGGATCTTGCACTCAATGTGATGAATCCACACACCAAAGAATGAGAAGTATCTATGATTCCTACATTGAGATATCATGTTTAAAGGTTTGCAGAGCTTGACATCTGATGACCTCAACTAACCTTTGACCTACACAAACAACAACAGGATTCTTGTATTCAATATGGCAAATCCATATACCATGTATGAAACATATCCATGATTTCTACCATGAGATAACATGTTTAAAAGGTTTTCAAAGTTTGATTGCTGGTGACACAGATGACCTTTGACCTCCAAATACAATCAAGTACTTCTATTCAATATAATGCATCCACATGCCAAGTATGCAAGTATCCATGCTTCCTAACTTGAGTATCGAGTTTACAATGTTTTCAATATTTGCCCTCTGGTGACCTCACATGACCTTTGACCTAATAAAAACTACAGGGTTGTTCTACTCAATATGATGCATACACTGTCAAGTATAAAATGAATTCATATTTCCGATCATGAGATATTGTGTTTACAAAATTTTTAGCATTAGATGTCTGGTGACATCAGATAACCTTTGACATCCTCCAAAACCAATAGGGTTCTTCGATCTACTCACTAAAATGCATCCACATATCAAGTATGAAAGTTCCAATGCTTCCTAACTTGAGATATCATGTTTGCAAGTTTTTTTCACAGTTTGACCACCATCATGATTGCATAGGTTTCTCTTGTCATCCAAACCAAAAAGGAACAAAAGGTACATACCTGCCTGGGACTTTGCTGAGAGGGCATCTCTTCAATATTTTGTTTCTTGTTTTTCTCTTCGATTTCCATTTTGGCTAAATGTCTTTCTAACGATTCCCAATCCAAGACAGGCATAGTCACATCTCCATCACTTTGGGTGGGGTTTGTCCCTTGCACCCCATCACAGGTGGGGCACATATCCTTCACTTTTGAAACTTCAACTTTTGGAAAGTTTGACTGTGCAGAATTGGATGAGCTGCTAGTACTATGGTTCATTAATTGTGAATGGTTTGTTGTGTCTGATTCCACACCACCACATGAAACCTTTCCAATCCTTACTTCTGGCTTTATTTCCTCCACTTTTCGCTTGTCTAATGGGTTTGTCATATTTTCTCTGTCTGATGTTGTACAATATTGCAATGAGTTTGAAATGTTGTTTCTACCGTCCTGCAGGCTTTTCAAGTTTGCATTCAAGTCACTTCCATATTTATTGGAGTCCTCTAATGTAGTTCTTTTACCCCCAATTAGCATGCTACCATCACCTCCATCTGGGCTGTTCATCTGAGGACTTTTTCCTCTTCTTAATGAGATCTCAGGTCTCTCATGGTGTTCAATTTTATCGCTATCCCACTCTGGGGTTGTAACCTCACTTGATCCACCGTAATAATCACTTTCATCTTCTTCAGAATCCAGTGCTTTTTCACCCAGAATTTGTTCCTCCATGGTGGCAAATTCTTCAGCTAAGCTAAGTCTGTTACAGTTTAGTTTTCCCCTTCCCCTAGAAGGCGTTTCTGGAGAGGCATCAGCTGATAGCTGGCAGTGGTCAATCTCAAGGTCACTTCCAAGGTCACTGACAGCATAGACAGGACTTTTAGAATTCATCCTCTTACTCATAGTGTTCTGAGCTGTTTGGGAACCTGAAAATTTACACAAATAAAATCCACACACTGAATATGCCTTTAAGCATCATGAACATTTCACTAAAATATATCTTACATGAAACAGTGGTAATAAACAGTAGAGACAGGTGGGATATAGGGATGAGAAAAACATACAGTGGTTGTAAATAGTGCCAGGGATGGTTGGTCATAATCACACATGATTGAAAGTTGGCTTGGTTGTGACAAATCAAACAGTGCTGACAGAAAGTGGTGCAAAATAACTGTGGTTAAGTGGGAAGAGGATGGTTGGGAGGAGTGATATACCATACACTACTAAACTCTTGAAAGGGGATGGGATGGTTGGGAGGAGTGATATAACATACACTACTAAACTCTTGAAAGGGATGGGATGGTTGGGAGGAGTGATATACCATACACTACTAAACTCTTGAAAGGGATGGGATGGTTGGGAGGAGTGATATACCATACACTACTAAACTCTTGAAAG
>JAAAKB020000020.1:562393-575186 GCA_010014835.2 Apostichopus leukothele | reverse complement strand
ATGCCAATGTAAAGGCAAAAAAGTGTAATTGTATATTCATTGAAAGGAAAAAAAATGGGTATCAGGTATTATACCCCCCCCCACCCACCCGTTAAAGGCAGTTTATTCGTTATTAACTATATGCAATTAAACGATAAACAGAGACAAAATGCGCGCACGTCGATTTTTCTATGGCATATTCGTTCTTCGTTCTAGATATTTGTTGAATGTATATGAGTCCACAAAGCTCGGTTGCCCGGGAGCTCGCCATTCACAATCCCTGGCGTTACGCCGCTAGTGGGGGTTGATAACAGTAATGTATTTACGGATATATAAAGCGGATACATAATTCTGACGTATAACTATTTAATAATAAAACCTCTGACATTAATGTTTATATTTACCCCCTCCCCAGTGTGATTCAAAATGTCATCTAAATACAACCAGATAGGTATTTTGTTATCGTCATAATAAACAACATGTGTTTCATCCAATGCATTTTATCATCATCCAATTATGTTTATATGCTGTATTCATGAAAACAAAGCGCAAAGTTTTCCGTTTCCGAAAAGGGATGTTATGTTCAGATCAATGGAATGATGACGAAACTTTACCAAAATCAGCTTCCTGAATTCATCAATGTAGACCGCCTATAAGCCAGAGGAAGCAACGAATGGATTTCATGTCAGTGCCATCATTCAGAACTAAAATGAAACAGTTTTGTGAACCGATGATGATGTTGCTCTGGGAAAGGGATGCAATCGAGCTCCCAGACCCATTGATGAAATGAAAGCTTTGTGTTTGTATAAAATAGGAACACAAATCGACCACATGCCCATCACTCACATGCAGTTACTGTCCCAAGTTTATCCCGGAGTGCATGTGAACTGTGAGGATGGTCGACATTATAGGTAACGGTAATGCTTTTTCTGTATTATTAAAGTTATTTTTTATCAGTCAGACCTGGTTTAACATGTACTTTCTCTTGTATCCTTTCTGCAGGTGCATATATGAGATAAATATTTCTACTTGACTCAGACGACAATGGAAAGAACGATTTTGAGCTACTTTCTCGCGATTTTCTTCAGTATTGTCGGTTCTGTGCCTGTATCACCCACCACAGAGGAAGGTAAGCTCTTATGCATTCCTTTCCGTGGAACGCTGAAGGATCAACATGATTATCATGGGCATGTATTAAACTCATACTCTGATATTTGGCTCCCTGGAGATATACCACGACCACAAAGCTATATATGCAATAATGAACGGTTTACAAATTTCACTATAGACATTTACCACATATGCACAGCTTATCATAATATTTAGAATATTGCGATACCTCAGTATTGGTTAGTCTATTAGCCTTTCGCAGGGCTGTCTGCTGACCATTAATCTAGACTGAGAACTATTCTTCAAGCAGTTTGATATCGTGGATTGCTTCTTTTCTCTTGACGTATCCATATTGCATAGTACGTCATTGCATGGGCGCAGATCCTGGTGGGGACAGCGGGACGCGTCCCACCAACTTTTTCAGTGGTGGGGACATGATATACCGTGTCCTCACCAATTTGTCTTGACCAAACGCTGCATTTCAAATTCCCCTGTACTGAACTTTTGCGCAGTTTGATCCAGCATTGTGCCAATGACATGCTATAAATGACGAGAATTAATATTGACACTGTTAGGCCGGTCATTGACTATATTGAGCCGAGCCAGACTCATATAGTTATTTCAGAACCAAAAACTATTTCTAACATCAACCTTTCCGATACGATTCCGATCACAACATGTATCAAGATATCCTATTTGCCAAACTATGTGCTTGTTCCGGGTGTGAAATGAAATGTCGTTTTCCTTCCCATTTTTAGCTGCAAAATAGGTGAACAGACATTGTTTGCGTTAAAATGATTCAAACCAAAATTGAAGTGTTAATCATGATTTTTCTAGTCTTGTTTGCTTTTCATGTAATATTGTGAAGAAAGTTTTACCACAAATTGCATATTTAACAAAATGTGATGTTACATTGTGACGTTAATTATGAAACACTGCACGGAAGTTGTATTATGGTAGACTGTTTGCTTCATGAATTTTACTCTTCCAGTTTGATCGCTTATCTCAACAGAGGGCTGCCAGTTAGGTGATGACTTGTATCAAGTTGGCGAATCCTGGCATCCAGTACTTGAACCATCAGGGCTGGAGCCGTGTGTCACGTGTCATTGTACCGCCCCTAACAGAGTTGTGTGTGATCGGAGAACATGTCCAGATTTAATCTGCGAGACTACCATACATGTGCAAAATAGGTGCTGCCCAATTTGTGCAAGTAAGTCTTAAAAAAAAGGGGGGTGAGGATCCTTCATAATTGTATATGTTTCCTTTCATATTTTCCACAGATATCTTCATTCAAAATTTTTTTTTTTATTTCCCTTATATTTCAGTTGTAAAACTGCAAATTCGAGTACGTTCAGTCATCATAAAGACATTAATTTGCACATTATCACACAATGGATAACATGCTTAGTTAGTTCACCGTCATTTTTCTGTTATTTTTCCATCAAAATTCGTTTCATACTTTCATATTGGAGGAAACTGTTGGTGGAAATAGCTTCTGTAGGAGATTGGCGCGCACATCACGCAATGGCGCAAAAGCTGTTTCTACATGACTCCTTACTCATCCTTACCTGGTACCAAGCTCGGCAAATTAAATGCGCATGCGAGAGATATGATACGAGGGATGAATAAGATATTCGCGTCTGCTTTCAGCCTTGTTTAGAGGTTGAGAGCATCTCCTTTACATTATGAACTATCGAGATCAAATGATCGTGAATTACTTCAAATCTTATCTATGATATGCTAGTTTCATATTATGTAATGTTATAGGGCACTGCGTGAGTCACTTTTATTGTACAGTGGGAGTGCTCTGAACGTTCCAAATGACCTTTGACATTTTGTACGTATCGTTACATGAGTTTAAAGTGGAAACAAATACTTTTTTTTAGCTACTTATTATTATTTCTATTTTGCGTCTGTTATATTTCATGTCATTCTTTTCAACTGCCACATTTTTTGATACATAAAAACAAAAAGGGTGATGTAGTTACAAAACAAGTCTTTCAACTTAGTATTTTTTCTTCTTCAAAATCTCCGAAAATAATAGTGAACAAAACTTCCATAGACAGACAGAAAACTTTAGGAGTAGAATACACAGTTAATTATACACAGTACCGCAATAGAATACACAGTTAATTATACACAGTACCGCAAATTAAAATTGAAGAAAGACTAGTCTTCTCAACCATTTCAAGTTTGTTTTGCCTGGTGAGAATGAAGAGTTCAACCTTAAAATGAAGTTAAGCTTAAAATAGAAAGCCATTGCATCGGGAACCACGGCCCTGTTCTAGCATCGTGTCTCTTCACGTCAAGTACTTCCGAATTATTCAAGTAGTTTGTAAAATAGATTTAATTTATTTGAGTCCATCAATGAATCTTTTAATATAGTCTGGTATGGAATTTAAGTTACGGCCCAAGTAGTTAACCACATATCCTTAATATTCATCAATTGCGAATGGGTAATGATGTCGACCCCATGCAGGATTAAAGAGCAGACGGGTGTACGTGCCAAACCGTACATGCATATATAGATTACTTCAGACAGATGGATATGTTCCGTTAAGCATGTTTCAAGTATCTCCTTGAGTTTACATGTACGGGTAGACTGGAACTGTCACTCTTCACTTTTGACAGTGGGAAGTTCATGGACTGTTCAGTTGGGCACCTCCAAAACAAACATGCTGCTGGGGAAGGACCCCATACCCAGCCGCTTTCTCTCCTCATCACACTTGGTTCCTAACTCAATATGTACATGGAGGTGTAAATTCGTATGTAGTTCGTGGACCCCCTTTGCTGAGTATACGATTCTCATTCTTGTTATAAAGAGACCAAGGTTCGTTAGATATCACTTTAAAAGTGAAACACTCCAATAATATAGCTTGGCATGAAATTATTATAGCAGGTATATATGTATTAAATTAACCTAAGTACAATAATCCTAGTATTGTTTTTGTGGATATCAAAGGTCACATGTTTTCGCCATAGGTCAAATTGTGAAAATTTTGAAAATACAACTCAAAATGTAAAGCTTTGTTGAATAGTGAAATGTTCTCAGTAATTTTCGTCGTCCAATGAGGTACAATTAGCTGGCATATCCTAACAAAACAATATTAGTCCTGATACAAAGTAGATTATCGGCTACGTACCGCTGGCATGAACGTGTGGTAGGTATAGACGTAGTGTTGATGTTTGTTTGCAAATTGATCCTCCTTCCAAGATTTTACACCCCTCTCTGATAATAAGCCTAATTCCCCACCCACCACACCCCACACCTCAAAAGAAAAAAGTAAGAAGATGGTGTCTGAAGAAGGCCTACCTATCAATAGTACATTGATAGGTTGACAATGGTCTTTGTAATCAGGATGAGTCAAACCACCAATACATGAGGGGCAGGAGGAGGGTTGGTTTGTCGAGTGATATTTTAGAAAAGTACTCAGCTTGCGATGGTCGCAAAAGTCTTTAGCCTTCGTTGGGCTGCGCCAGTATCAGCGTATAGTGTAGGACTAAATATTGATATGATGAATAATATGTACTTCAGTTTCTTGGAAAACAGCGGAGAAACCAAAAATGATGGCTAAAACGCCACAACAAAGTAGGGAAAATCAACGAGTGGTTAGATAAAATAGCAAGTATATTCTATTTGACCAACGCGACATTTTACGACACTTAGTGAACGGCGATAAAAGGGGAGACTCATGCATGTTAAACCTATAGCATATTATCGGGTTCCTTAAACTTGTGACTGAGGTTGACACGTGAAATGAAACTGCTAAGTGATAAGAATGTTACTTTACTCGCTGAAAAGAATAATTACTTTGATGATTGCGGATTTCATCCTTCATGAAAGCTAAAATATGAGAACTTTGTGATATACGCATATAACATGATTGATCATGGAGGTCTATTAATAGTCACTGAGGTAAATGCTTACATGGACTTATACAACTTCAATGACATCACTGCTCTAATTTTGCGCAACATGGGTGAATACCGAAAAAAATACTAAAATTTATGGAAAGTAGATTTAATGTCTTAATATTTTGTATTCGTCTTCATAACTCGATGGAAGTCACTTGTCAGCAACATCTCACAGCCTGGTCAAAGTGACAATAAAGTGGAGGCATGTCTGGGGTGCACGAGGGGTGCACGATGGTTGTGAGAAATTGGATACGGTATATTTCACCTATAACTTTTTATCACTCGAAGAAATGAGTTCGTTACTAGGTTTGTCATGAGGTTTAATTAATGAGGTTTAATTAATTGATAAGCTATTTTCTTTTTTAAATTTCTTAGTGAATAATCGGCAATTGGTGAATCGTATGGTACCGAAGATTACATCTTAGAAGTGGTTTATGTAGTGTAGCCTACATGTGCATAGGCCTACTTAATGTCTGCGTGAAGGATATCTGTTCATAGCATTGCAAGGTAGCTATATCTGCTTTTGGATGAAGGATATCGCATTCTACCCTTTTGTATTTCACAATACAATCAAACTAGGCTACTAGCGGCGACCGCCGCTGTACCATACGGTATCAAATCTAGGACTGTGCAGGCAATACTAAGTCTATACACTATACCAGACTGCTGCTGAGGCCTTATGATCTACCATTGAACAGGGTTCTTTGAACTTCTAATAATACGATGCGGTTGAGTGACCGAGATTTATGCCCGTTAATATGGACGTGTGGCACCCTCATAAAATGAACTACGATAGCGTTTCCTAATAAATAACTTCGTCACCAATGGAATGTGAAACCCATAGATCTGGCACGGCACTGTGTGTAGGCTAAATGGCGCCAGGAAAGGAACCAAGGCCATGATCATCTGCAGCATTACCAAAAGCAAGGTGATTTCAAATTCCCATTAATAAAAAAAAAAACACTGTTATTTTTCAATTAAGTTTTGGATTTTGAGTTCGCAAAGAAACAAATGAAATGGAATTTCACTCAGAGATAAGAAAAACAAACAAAGTGTATGTTTATTAGTCCTTGTCTTACTAATAAACTTTCCGAAAGCTAGTTATGCATTGCACGCTAACCGAAAAATATGAAGACGAGAAAACAAAGTATATATTACTAGAGGCTTTTGCGTTGCTAAATTATTTCCAGACAATGGTATAAATAATGTTTTTTTTTTTAAGCTTAAATGGCAGAGTTTCATTCAAAGCACCGAAGAAAAGTACACATTTTTGGATATTTTTTTTCGCTTTGCGTTTGCTCTGCTTTTGCCTACTGATTAAGAAAGTGTCTGGTCGACGAAATATTATATATAATATTTAATTGGAAAGAATTAATCAATTTATTATGAAGTTTTCCTTGGGAAAGAAGTCTAGGAGTGACTTGGATTGATAAATTCAATCTTCTTTTTCGCCTCATTTAATGACTCACTTAGATTTGTCAATATGCCAATCATTTTCTAATACATTCCTGTCATGATAACAGGACACAGAAAATACGATATATATCTTAGAAATGAAACAATAAAGGTAAGGCTATATACGCCTATGTATACATATGGCTATATACGCCTATGTATACATATGGCTATATACGCCTATGTATACATAGGCGTCTATTGAAAATGAAGCTTACAAGATTGAAGAGGGAAAAAACAATCATTGAAATATTTAAGAACCTAAAGAAACGGGTTTGACTGTCCTTAAACTGTTAAATAAATTTAGAAGCAATCGTTGCATCGTTGCAAAGCAGATTTGTAAACTGCCGGAGATCGGAGTGTGCTTAACCGCAAGCCGACGTGTGCCCAGCATGATGAGCTATCATACTGATTTACTTGGAAATTGTTCTCAATTATGAAGTATGATTATTGTAGCTTATCCTTTCTAGATTAATTCTCCTCCTTCAACTGCATGGTAGAACGAAAACGAAAAAAGAACTAATATTTATGGCAAAGGTGGGGGGGGGGGGGTGTTAGAAGGGTTGGTGTTGAAGGACTACAATGTCGGATGGAGACTGGACATGGCCCCTCTAGGCACCCGTTAGGACATGGAGAGGGACTATCAGCGTTAGAGAAAACTTATACAGTTTTCCCTTCGAGGTTGAATTAAACAATAAACACGACGACGAATACGACTACGACGATGATGATAATTATTACTTTTTTTTATTTTTTAATTCTACCATGTTTTCTTCTTCATAGAAAAGAATGGAACGACGATACAGTTGCCGACGACTGAAGCCTTCCAAATTACTACGAAAAGTCATTGTCGATTCCGAGATCGCGAATATTATGACGGACAGACCTTCCTTGGTACAAGGCTTGTCACCGGCATAGAGAACGACAATTGCGTACAGTGTATATGTTCGGTAAGAGGAAAGACATTCCAGCTTTGCAATAGCATGCTTGTTTTCTGTAGTATACATCATTTGTATTATATATTCCAGCTATGCAATAGCATGCTTGTTTTCTGTATTATACATCATTTGTATTATACATTCCAGCTATGCAATAGCATGCTTTTATCATTTCTCTTTCCTTCACACATCCCAAGACTATTTGATGTCGAGAGGTGGAAATAGAGGAAGGGCAGGGCTTTGATTGGAATGGTATTGGGCTACTAGAGGGCGTCATGCGAAGCACACGGTTAAGGTCTCATAACGTCATTAACTATTAACAAAATATACATTACGTTGGAGGAGTGTAATTCGGCTAGGGAAGGATTGTATGGGTCACATTTACCAGATGTATTTGGCATATGCAATTATGATGTAAGTAAGATGTATGTAAGATGCAAGTATTCCATTACATGCACGTGTGTGTTGCTTTGCGGTATATACCTTATATAATGTATACCTGTATAAAATAATGTTCCACCTTATATAAGTAATGAGGTATCACGATTGTAGTGTTTAATTTAAGTATTATACGATATGATGTGTCTAATCTAATAGTTATTTGGGGCATTGATGAAAAAACCGAGATGTCCGATAACTCCCCCCTTCTCCATCGCTCCCTCCCTCTCATACTTAAATTGGACTGGTTAGATGTCCGATAACTCTCCCTTTCTCCATCGCTCCCTCCCTCTCATACTTAAATTGGACTGGTTAGATGTCCGATTACTCTCCCTTTCTCCACCGCTCCCTCCCTCTCATACTTAAATTGGACTGGTTAGATGTCCGATTACTCTCCCCTTCTCCACCGCTCCCTCCCTCTCATACTTAAATTGGACTGGTTCACTTTCAGTGATTATATCATTTTCAGTATCCAGTATTTAGTAGCCTTTGTTACTTTCTATCTTAGGCCGGTTTGATATATTGTACTCGTACATGCCCGGAGCCAGAATGCAGTAATCCGACGAAACAAGAAGGGTCCTGCTGTCCGGTATGCACACAAGATGGTAATTACTATTAAGTTTGATTTAAAAAAATCCATATACTGATATTCTACGTCATAACGAGATGATCCCCGTATTATAAATTAGAAACGATTCAATGCTGACTGGTTAAGTGGGAAATGCAGTTAACATGGAATTTATCAACCCACCGAGACGCCCGTCAAGTAATTGCTCTGCCATTAAACCTAAAATATACTATGAGTAAACTTCACCAGAAAACAATGTTGAAATCCAGTTACTACGTATATCACGTGAATGAGATATATACAATCAACCCGATTTAGCAAGTACTCAATAATAATTTGAAAGTATAATATTGTGTTCATCATTCGCGCCTTCACCTATAAACGATTGCTCTAGTAGAGTCATTACCGGCGCTTATTACCCTTCCTCGAGGTCCAACCAATCGCTATTTCGTGTAACATCTCGTAATATCCTGTACTCAGGATAAGGGCATAGATTTAGTTATTGGAGAGAGGATGAGATGTACTTTCGATGTCATAATATTGATATTCATAGGTCTGCGTCTTTCCCATCAGGAATGATCACATAGTATACTTGAAGGTGTTGTTATTATGGACATGATTGACCCTCAGTGAATTCCAGCTGCGAGCCTGTTTCTCGAATTCCTACCCCGTTACAACCTTCATAAACGGTGACTTTCTGGAATCATGAGATTAAATAGAATTTATCTCCAAAGCTATAATGATTCTACCTCTGTGTATAGCAGACGGTCATGTAGGAGAGGGAACAGTTATCAGGGAGGAACCAAGCTCGCAGAGAATATATGCGCTTGGTGAAGCCGTATATACAAAGCGACTTTGCAGAGCCTATAGCTACCAAACTATGGAACGCGAAAAGGGCAAACTTATTTCGTTGCTAAGTTTAACGTAAGTTTAGACAAAGACGTAAGTTTTGACAACGGAATTTTAGACATTAACGTGAGTTCGAGCAACAGCATGGTAAAACAGCAGCAACAACTTTAGTTTAGACAGCAACAAACTTAGTTTAGACAACGAAATATGGTTACCCTTTTCGCGTTCCATACCAAACGGGCCGTATAGTAAGTGATGGCTGTAGTGATCCCCCTTTAGTTGGCGTGAATGACGTCTGCGGCATAAATACAACTTTTACGGTGTTTCAGTAATGTGCGTTCAATAACACTTATGTAATTGTGGGCAAAAACAGTTCTCACCCGGGTAGCCGACCAAAAGTAAGGACGTGTGGGGGTTGTATATGTTTAATCGAATGAATGAGTAATAATTCGCTAATTTTACTTTCACAAAATCTATCTGTTGTCTTTCTTCGATCCATGCTAATGATATCTTCAGAAGTCCTCAAATTCGTTTAACTGAAACTTAGCTGCCGTTGTACCCTCACCCAAACCAGCGGCTTCAAAGCAGCTACCAGGCTGAGAAACAGTTTCAACATGTCATATGAAAGGTTACCAGTCGTCTATGATAATACAAATCACAGAAAACAAAAAATTAATATGCCCGACATAATACAAGGTTGATACATTTCCATTTATGAAAATTGATTCATAATCCCTTCAGCAATCAGCATGTTCATCATACTTACTGTCCTTCACCTCCCATACAGAACAGTCCATGAGCAAGACGAATGATATAAGCATTCCAGACGTTTCAGCAACTGAAGAAGACTCCTTAAATAATTTCCCGCCACTGTTAGAATCAAGATTCGATGATTTCGATTCAAGATCCAGAGGGTCTGATTATTACGGTTCGTGGTTTTCAACTATCTTCATCGATCATCACGTATCGATCTAGTCTATTTAAAGCAGCTTCTTTCCATTTGCACGAATATTCGGGCTTAAAATATGTCTTTTATTATTAAACCACGTAATGAGAATAGTCCCTGAAGTGTATCATTGTACTTAAAGTGCCACTGTAATGCGTTGAGTATTAATACTGTATGAGTCTATCGTCATGGTACCATGGTCGTGTATATGAAGGGCAGTAAACTCATTTACATTTGGTATTATAAAGTTGTAAGCTGCTTAACCTTAATAGGGGATAGACTGATACAATTGAAAACTTGACATATCTTGAAATATCGTCACTTATAAGAGAAACAGTACATATGAATCATTAAAAGTTTGCAACATATGTTACAAACATGATATTAATAAGCTTTACGTAGAACAAATAATTTCCAATTGAATCTCAATCAAAAGTCAGTATGAAATAATATGATATACAGTATGAAACTGTACATCGGCAAATATTCAATATTTGGCTTTTCTGCTTGAAGTGAAGTATCATAGGAGTAAAGCAGTGGCCAAACAGACGCTCATATGCCGCCATACTCTATACTCGGCACCTTATTACTGTCAAATTGAAAAGTCATTGTTAATAAGTCTGGCAAATTGATGATTTATTGCTTTAAAAGTGACCAACTGTCGACAAATTATTAAGAGAATATAAGCAAATCAGATATCACTGATTCGAGACAGTTTGCTATGGATTTGATTACGTTCGACCGATAGCTGCGATGGGTGATTATAATCCGCGTTTTTGCTGTTTTGAATTAATAAAAATTAAAAAATGTAAAGGCTGATGAAATTATGGCAATTACGCAACAAATTGGCAGTTGAAATATTATGGTGTGTTTCATATTTCATATTTCTAGCTTGCGTGGCGGCTGATCAGACTTACAGCCACGGTGAACAGTGGCACCCTTTATTTGCGCCATTTGGTAGAGCTCACTGTGTGATTTGCATCTGTACGGTAAGCCCTATCAAGGTAACATGTAACACGTAAAGATCGTATTTGGAATGTCCGCTGGATGTACATTGTATTCTAGTCAAAGTCTGGAGGGACTTCGGGACCGACTAACTAACTCTTCTGAGACAGAATTTAGTGGTAACAAGCGACAATGTGTTTCATAATTAAAACTGGACACTGTTATTGTCCTAGGGGTACAGGGGTTGGGCTAAGACCCCGGAAGCTGCAGCATATTTAGACAATAAAACATACATGCCAGAAAGAGAATTTACTCTAAGGAGCCATGGTTGGGATCCAGGGACGAAGCTCCTGGAAGATGCGGCGTGTTTAGATATTTCTTATTCTCTCGTAGCCAATATATAGCACAAAATACATATGAGAGATAAGAATTCATTTCTCTAAGGTGTATTTCAAAGTCCTCGAAGTTGAAGCGTATTTAGGTATTTCTTGTTCTCCTGCAGCGAGCTTAAAGCACAAATTAACGTCGTGGAGGTGGATCATGCAGATATTTCTTGTTTAAAGCACAGAAATACATTTCGGAGAGGAATACATTTTCAGCGCAATGTATTACAAATCCCCCCTCTCCACGGAAGTTGTAGAGTCATATTATCCAAATCTTGTATATGCAGACATGGGAGGGGGCAGAGAGAACGATTTCCCCCTTTTAATAATAACAATGAAGAGTGCTCAGGCGCGGGAAAGGAAAATTTGTTTTATTACTTTTACGTTACATAATACCACGCTGATCTTGGCTTGAATTTTGAGACCGACTTGGCGTCGATGTGGGACCGACATGTGATAAGGTAATCTGACACCCCAACTCCCCCGTAAGTACGCACCTGTTCATATTGTTGAAACAATAAGAAGGAGGAATTGTGAAGAGAAGACGCAAGAAAATTGATGTGTTGCCTCACGATACAATTTGTTCTTTATTCTTTTTTATAAAGTTTGGTGAATCAGTGTGCAGTCGTGTTGAATGTCCGGCTGTCGAAGATATGCCATGCAAGAATCCAGTTACAGTTCGGGGACAATGCTGTAAAATTTGTGAGGGTAGGTTTTTATTAATATTTTTTAAATCATTTTAAATTCGCTGCTTGAACACATCAATACACCATTTGTAATTGTTGATTTCGTCTCGGTCTGACCTCTCTCTCTCGTTCGTTTGTTCTCTTTCAGATGAAGGAGAAAGAAAAAATGACTCTTACGTACCTTTATGCTTAACCGAATTCGAAACCCATCTCGTTTATATCTACCAGCCAAAGGTAGCATACAGAGACGGGGTTTCCATAGTTACATATGCTGTGGAGGATATATCTCGACACACTGTCAGGATATCACAATGGGAAATCAGCTTAGGTATACTAATTTATATTTCTAATTAAGTTAATATTTTTGTTTAGCATTTCTTTTGGCATCCATTTTCTTTTCTTTTTCATTTCGTGTGTTAGACCTCATCATTACGTCATTGTTTTGGAATTCGAAAAATTCAAAATATTAATATATGGGAGGGTCGCACAATCTCCTCCTATACAAAGTTTACCAACTGAAATTTATGTTGGTATAGATTGGGCTAAATAAATGACATTTATCACAGAGGATTAAGTACAGT
>JAAAKB020000020.1:548323-562293 GCA_010014835.2 Apostichopus leukothele | reverse complement strand
TTGAACATAGATTTTCTCATAGATTCAGAGGAAGTTACTCTCGATTAGTTGGATTTTTCGTGTCATGGCCTCTTTAAGGATGGAAAGAGGGCTTGGGTAGAAACGGCAATCCAACAAGATTTTAAAGGGAATGCTAGAACACATGTTGCAGGTTGTAAAATGGTACATTAGGAAGATGATGAGGGCAGCATTTCAACAGGGGCACAGTACTGAAATGTTTTCAGTCCGTAGGCATAGAAGGTGAGTAAGAGAGTAGTGAATTTAATGTACTTTTGAGACAACAAGAAAAACATTTATTAAATGATTCACTCCTAGCCTCACAGATATGTTTCAAGTGCAGTTTAAATTTGTTAAGTCTAAAATAAACTAAACATGAAGAAGACATAATTGGTTGTCATCTTGAACACAAAGAAAGATATCAACTTACCTGTCTTTCAGTCTTTTGGCGAAACCAAAGTCTGTTAATTTGACGTGGCCATCCCTGTCCAATAAGATATTTTCAGGTTTAAGGTCTCTATAAACAATGTCCTCCTTATGGAGATAATCCAAAGCAGAAACAATTTCTGCTGCATAAAACAAACTTTTGGCAACGCAAAAACGTCCAGCATGCCTCAAAAATGAAAATAGTTCACCACCGCATACATACTCCAAAAGCATGTAAAGAAAAGTATCTGTATGACTGGACCAGAGTCTGTGGAGAGACAAAATACATCAGAAAGAGAAAATGTCATTCTACACTGAAAAATGGGAAACTGATCATGCAATTATTTCAAACTGAAATAAGGTTTGTATCTATAATATACACAATACAGATAGAACACATGAAATAAGGAACTAATTCCTTTATTTCCTAGATTATAACTGATTTCTTACAATTTGGTTTAAAGTAATTGTATCTTCCTATAAACTTCACATCAAGTTGAGGCCAATCCAAGATCACAACAATGAGGTAAAAGACAGGAGCAAGACAAAACATTCAGCACAGTTTGCTACAAACTTCTAACAAATTTATAAAAGTTCCCCTGGGCTATTTTTTATTTTCATATTTTCCATCAGTGAAACCTGTCAAATCTTTGCTTGGTTCATTATGACTCCAAACCACTACTTAGTGTTTGGATTACAACATTCTGAAGGATGGTTTACATCGAGTAGTAAGTTACACACGCATTGTCTCTGTCTACAATTTAAGAATAGCTAACATAATAGTCATAACTTTGATGTGACACAAAATTCACAGGTTCATGATAACATGGTGAATGCACCTGATGTCATCCGACCTCTACATTGTAAAGTAGTGCAAACACAATGCACAGGTTCATGATAACATGGTGAATGCACCTGATGTCATCCGACCTCTACATTATAAAGTAGTGCAATGTATGCAGATAGTCACTTCAAAAGTTTCAAATATAATTACTTTGCTGAAATTTTCTTCCTATTAGTGACAGGCAATATTTAACAAGGTGAACAGCTCTTTTTTCATTCCTTGCAGAAGGCAAATGGAATCTATATGATGGTGTGTTTAAATGGGAACCTGTAAGGTAACTTGAAAATATAGCTATGTGCACCAGTTTTTGGCTGCACCCTATAGGAAGTCCCCTGGCAACAGTATTTGTGCCGCACTGAAGTGCCCTGGGAGTGACTATGAATTGTGCACACCTGTGTGTATGGGTGTGATATCTGTTAACAATCATCACCATGGCTTAAAGTGTTTCATACAAAGTTGTGTGAGAAGCCTTGCCATCATACAAAACTGTAAACATTCAACAACTGTTGGCTGTCTGGTTAATATTCTCCTTTGTTATTACTTTTTTTCAGTTCATATAACTTAGAAAATTGGAACACAGGCTCTTTAATATTCATTTAGTATTCTTTCCTTGACTTAAGCTTATAACATCTAATTTCTCCTAGCCAAAGTCTATCAAAAGCACATATATACATAATTTCTTGAGAACTCTATTTATATTTTTCTTTCTTGCCAATACTTGATCTTGATGAAAGGTAAAATCTTTAATAAGAAAGTTGAACTATTCAGTAAAGAATCATCTATTTTTAACCAGAAACAAAAGTAATGACAAATTCTTTTACCAAAAAGATATACAGTAATCTTCCAACACTTCATTCTGTCCAAAACTAAGCCACACCAATTAACATTATCATCTCATACGAAACATTTGCCCTCCATTTTATAGCTAGATACCATCATTTATAACTCTCTTTCTCTCCCTCCAAGATTCAACCCAATGGTAGAGACTGAAAGGGAGGGGGATCACTATAAGGAATAGCCATCTGGATTGAATTAAACTTTCTCTAAGTAAACACAGTGCTACTTTCTCTGCACACTTTACAGAGGGCCTTAGAGGTTTTATGTCAACAATTGGTCTTGCATGATCTGCTATTGATTCACCTATTCAGCTCATCAGCACTTGATATCCTAGGGGGGTACCTTATGATGCACATATGAGGAGGTTTAAATGAGGAAAGAGCTCTTTGATATCAATAATGAATGGTCTCAATACACTGTGAATTGAGAAGGGGATCACTGTCACAATAATGGAAGTTAACAATTATGTGAATTTATGTGAAGTCATCATGGGTTCAGTTTAACAATGGTAGAGTATCTCTGGACATTCACATAAATGTGCTAAAACTGTACAATTGTGTAACGATAGGATATTGCTGTCTGTGATTCAAATAGACTTTATCTCTTCTTGGCATGGAAGAGGTTTTATCCACATGTAAGCATCTGACATATACCTTTTGTCATGCCTGTAGTGTTCCTGGTGGTTATGCCTCGCAGAGAGACGTTTATGGATCCCATGTAGGCTTGGGTGACTTTTCAATGGTAATCCAACAAATACAACAAACACATCATGTCCAATTAACAGACTATTTTCAGGCCACAGTTATGCCCTGCCCTGGAGTTACTCTGTATTTTTGGTAAAATCCTTTGAAGTTTGTTAAACACTGTGGAGTAGCTGGATCATGTTTTCCCTTAACAATAAATTCACAACATTATATTTAGAGGTGAACAAAGGATTAACTTAAGATCTGAATCCATCCTGAATGAAGTAAGTTTGACATCATTGTCAGTTTAATATTCACATATGATTACAGAACTAACCATATCAAATACAAGTGTGTGCATGGCAGCCTTAGCAGAATATGAAACTAATTAAAACCATTTAGAACTGGACCAGGACCGGTGGCTTCTACTTGACCAACACACTCTGTGTAATAAACTGTCCTTGGACACAGTGCTCAGCTATTCCCCTCATCATTAAAAGTATAACACAATTTATCATCAAATGAACAGATCTATAGCGATCAGTCTTAACCAATGGATGCTGTGATTAAACTCAAAGATAACATTTATAATTAGAATCATACAAAGCATGCCCCCTCCGTCATTAACGTACATACTGTTCTTTGCTGCAAATGCAACCTACTTGAAGCTTACCGTATATTTCAAGATTCCCAGGCACTTTTACCGTATATTGCAAAATTCCCAGGTACTTTGCAGTGAAAAAGGGAAGAATATATTACTTACATGTCTAGCCGAAACAAAATCAGGTTAACATGCAGGACTGGGCAATTTTAAGCTGTTTTGAAGCAATCAGGAGGCCTGGGGAAATTCCCAAATTCTCAAAGGAATGAATTAGCATTTTGATATTTGATGAGATAAGTGCACAAAGTAGAATGCTCAATAAACAGAGTAAAATAGTTTCAATGAGAAAAGGTACAGTGTAACAAGTTATTAAACAAAAGCATATCTTTTTAACCAGAAAGCAAAGATTTATTATTCCTTGCTATATAAATATAGATATATATATCACCCCTGAGTAAACCCTGACTGATAGGTTAAACTGAGTTAAAATTGTTCAGAGGGGATGTTTCCTCTCTCTCTGAAAATAGAGTTTAAAGGGTGTGAAGACTCGCGCAAAAAGTTTCGAATGAGGTGTAACATAAGTGTTAGACACCACCATCGATCCCAGAAAATACACACACAACTTGCTACCGTCGGTAATTAGACACTAGTGTACAGTCGGTACATACAGCTGCAGTCAATACCCACAGCACAGTGTACAAACGATACAGCGATGGACATCTCAGCTCCAGCTAAAGATAACAAGGTATAACGTTTCATTACTGTCTGCATTTTGTAGCGACAAGCAGAAAACTTCACTGGCAAGCAACGGAAAGTTAACTTTTTAAAGATGGCGGCACGCTGTTTGGGGCAAGTCTTCCATGCCTTTAAGGGACAAAAACACACATACACACAAAAAAGGTTGAGGAGGGACCTCATGGCTGTATTATATGAAATACAAAGGAAATGTCCATCATAAAAATTACCCTTGTTCCATTTGCCAAAAGAGGATTTATTTTTTACATTATGTAATTAATTTGTCTTTAAAATTGTTCAAACAGTTCATTGTTAATGTTTGGTAGACACATTGGCATAGACATTAACATGGCACAGAGGTGATACAAAGTACTGGGTTATCTTAAAGTAGGCTGCTCATTCAAACTAATATTGAAAACATGGCAGCTTTTGTTTTTAGTCTGAAATTTTTTCCAAATTTTCTGTGTATATTTAAATGGTCAAACATAAGACAATCCTGCAAGATTATTAGCTGAATGCCAAAGTTTATTCAGTCCTGATAAGTTTGTCATCAATCACTTTGCTCAGTAAATATTAAACACATGTCAAAACAATTGAAAAGTTTTAACATTTTAACATTTTTGGCATACACTCACTAATTGAAATGAAACCTTGACCAAGCAAGCTAATTGTTTTGCGATAAAACAGCATAAAAAATTTCCTCTCAAAGTGCTGCTTTAACATTCTTGATCTGTAAAAGATGTTCTTTGTCAATAAGCTTTACTATTAAACAAAATAGTGATCAATGGTCAACAAACCTTACTATTCAAACGTGCAGTTTACATAGCTCTCTAAAAGTTTCACAAAATCTTTGCTCTCTTATAAATGTAAGTCTCCACTGTGTAAGGGTTTCCCTATTATGAATTACAGAATCACTGTACGGTACATTTACCCATTAACCCATTCATATAATAGTGGGTGATTAGCCAACTATGTCAGTGCACTTTATACTATCAACTCCTCAAAGAGGTCTATACTGTTGTATCCTTTAATATCCCTTCATTCAACGGAGAACATGATTTGCAAGCAGATTGATCAGTCAGTTTAAAGGGTTCCCACAACTTTTGAATTTCTTTTCAGGTTGTGCCCAACATAGAAGTTGGTTACCAATGCCAATGGAAGTCATGGGTTTCAACTAACATTTTATTTCCAACCTAAATTGATTTGCCTGTTGCAGGAATCTATCCTTTATACTACCCTTTCCCTCCTCTACTCCTGCTACCTCCTCTCCTTCGTCTCTTACTTCCCGTCTCTACTGCCCTCTATTTCGGAGAGCCATTCGGTTTCGGTAACTGAGCGGACTGCTCCTGCACTTTATTCCTCTGCTCTTTTAACTACATCTCCTACCATTGAGATGGTGAGAATTGTATGCATACTAAGCACAAATCCCTCCAATGAAAACAATCAGTACACAATGGGCGAGAAAACTATCATTAGCAATCCACAGAACTGCTACACGTACACCCTCAATAGGCTAAACAAATCAGAAAAATGGCTGTCCAAAAAACCTTCCCAAATGAAAAGGATACTTATCACACTGTGCACAAAAATTTCAGTTAGTATTTCCTACTTCCAAAACACCAAAGCAAGCTTGAAAAGTCCAGTTTCGAACAAATTAAAAAAAAAGCAAAATACAAACTCAAAAATGACTCCTAAGCACTTTGGGTGGTAGAATGAGTTTTTGAGGGAATTGACCAGAGGAGAGGGGTCCAGATATAGAGGGCGCAGTGCTAAATGTTCCAGTTCATTCTAGGCATGATAGATCGAGAGTGCTGAGGTTGTGAGACAGGTAAGCTTGTCACTCATAAATATTGAAACCCGGTTAGTTAGGTTGGAATGTACTAGATTTAACAACTGTGATTCTTCTTGTAATCTTTTCAAGCATTTTCACAACAGCGCATAGATTGAGATTTGTTACAGCACTAGTAAAGTGAATCTACATAACAAAGTACGAAGCTGACTTTGCTCTTGAAATTAGATCCTGTTTGATAGGTTTTGAAACTCTGGCCTCTAATGACCTCAAATAACCAATGCCCTTGAAATAAGATCAATGCTACAGTAATCAACAAGATCTACATACATTATAAAAGTTCAATCAAGTTTTGCTTTTAAATTATTGTGTTGATGGGGGTTTTCAGATATCCAGCTCTGTTGATCTCAAATGACCTTTGACCTCTGCAAAAAAAAGGCAGGGTCCATTTTTACTCACCAAGGTGAATCTACATACACAGAGCGAAGTTTATTCATTTAACTTTCTTGGGTTAGTGTATTTACAATGTTTACAGGCTTTGATCTCCATTGACATCCATAAGAAACAATAGATATATTGCACTTGCTCAGCTGAATTTCCATACAATTCAAGTATAAACTTCTATGAAGCTTTCATTTTGGAATAATGAGTTAACAAGGTTTTTGGACTTCGACTTATGTTGACCTCAAGCGACCTTTAACATAAAAGAAAACAATGAGCTTCTAATCCTCACTATGGTGAATCTCTTTACAAAATATGTAGATCATTGTGTCTATAAGGTTATGGGACTTTGACCCATGTTGAACTTTGTCCTCCATCAAAGCAGGACAATGCTTGTACTAACTATGATGGTTCTGCAGTACATATGAACTTTATCCAGGATTTAATTTTGGAGTGTCCATGTTTATAAGGTTTTTAGACTTTTGACCTGTGTTTGTTAACCTTAAATGACCTTTCAACTCCATAGCAAACAATAGAGCTTTTGTACTCAGATGGATCCATGTCATAAGCTTGAACTCCATTCAAGTTATTATGTGAAACAAAATTTTGATACTTTCACTCCAAATGACCTTTGAACTTCATTAATTATATGGGGTTGTTGTACTTTGTCAAAAATCCACATACAAAATATAAACTCCATCATGTTCCTTTTCAGTTTTTGTGTAGCAGTTATTGTCACACAGATTAACCAACAAATGCACACACCAGCTCCATCACACCAAAAAGAATCAATAATACACAGGTGTATTGACAATCCTACAAATAGGAGATATGTATTTTAGTGTGTGTAAACATGACAGATTCTGGCCAAGTTGCCTTTTGACCCCAAATGACCTTTGCCCTCCGCCAAAAACAATAGGCTTCTTTAAACAATGTGGTACTCCTACGCACTAAATATGAGGTCTACCCATGATTCCTTCTTGAGATATCGTGTTTACAAGGTTTCAACAATTTGACCCCTGGTGACCCCAAATGATCTTTGACCTCCGCCCAAAAACAATTTACTTTTGTACTTAATGTGGTACTTCTACACACTAAGTATGAAGTTTGTCTGACTATCCCTTCTTGAGATATCGTGTTTACAAGGTTTTCACAATTTGACCCCTGGTGACCCCAAATGACCTTTGACCTCCACCAAAAAACAATAGGCTTCTTGTACTCAATGTGATACTTCTACACACTAAATATGAAATTTGTCTGGCCTTCCCTTCTTGAGATATCGTGTTTACAAGCTGGGCGTCACAAAAGCATACATTCGCCATCATGAATGCATAGGTTATGATTGTCATCGAAACCAAAAAGGATAAATCATAACCAAAGGGATGTAGACATGCCACAAACATTGGTTTATAGCAAACACTGTCCACTAGGCCACAGGGAAAGCACATAAGCTTTGTAAATGTTAAATGTTGGTTTTGGAATCACTGCCTGTGCATATTATTCTGTTGACAAAAGACTTCTGATCCACATTGATTTAACATGGTGTGAAATTCTCTTTTGTGAAACAACTTTTCAGTGGTTTATGTTTACTTGCCATCATCATATATGTCAAAATAATTGTATAACTGATATCACCATGTTAACCCTGATTCAACTTGTTTTTGACACAATACATTCAATGAATCCCACTGGATTAAATTAGGTATGTAACCACCTTTCATCTTGGCTTCACGATGCTGTTAACCTTTACGAGGATTAAAACGTTTATATATATGTGTCAAAAATATGAAAAGGAAGGGAAAACCCAGCTCTAGGCCTCTTTTTCACTCCCCTTGTCAAAAAACAACGCATATAAAGTAGATTATTTCTCAACTTCATGTTTGCCTAACTACCCATCTGGACATGAGTATGGGTTAAGTAAATAAAGCTGCATGTAGGCCATCTCAAAAAGCCTCTTCCACCCGTCCCCTTCAGCAAAACAAGCCATTACAAATTAGTCTAATATGTATATTTCAAGAGGTCACATGTTCTGAAACAACTCTAGTGTTTAAAGAGGACATCCTCAGGCATCAGCCAGCCAGCTGAGTTTTGCAGACAGAAGGACCAAACGTTTAGACTACTAGTTGATGGATTCCATCCATGTAGCAGACACATTTATCCTAGAAAGTGGGAAGAGATATTTGGACTGTACTCACAGATCAAGAAACCTACTGAAAAGATATTACCACAGCAATGTTAGCAGGGACCAGGCATAGCAAACAATAAAGGGCTGGACTATTGGGCATGTAAGATGTTGGAGAACAGATGAGGATTAATCTGTAATGTATACATGTCACCAAGGTATATATACAAGAGGGTAGGAGTAGCCTTACTACAACAACTGTAACACTGTGATGAAGGAATGACCAGTAGTTGATGACATTCTAAATCTACAGATTGTCTTGAACTTGTCAAAATCTGGCGATATATCATTCAACCAATTAGAGCAAAGGTCAGGCACTAGTCTGGAAGTGACCAGTAGCTTCTGACCGGTAACAAGAACGCTCAAGACATAATTGAGAGTGCTACAGTAATGATAAAGCTAAGGAACCAAAATGGACATTGACCATCAGTATTGTCCCTATTATATGTCAATAATATATAATATAAATTCACTCGTGCTCAATTTCAAGCACTTTTGCCTGTTGAGGAATTGAACTAATTAAATATTCAACAATGTCTTGGACTGATTTGGAGAGTCGGAACATCCATATATGTGAAAACTTAATAACCAGTGTTATCAATAATGCTATAACTAGTCTGCATGCTAGTGAACTTAATATACAACACAGGAGATAAAGTGCTACAAGAGTTAACATCATCATAACAATGTATGATCTGCTCAATGTATAACACCAGGAAAAGGATTCCACATAGCAGTCATATACAGTATAGTCATGGGAGGACTAAGATGGGACCAGGATGATAGGAGGACCACCATACAGAACAGGAAACGTTAAGAAACCATTATCTACTTACAGATTAACAATGAATGGATGATTTATAGAACCAAGAATAGCTTTTTCACTGATGACATGCTCCACTTGCTTAAGCCTGATTATTTCAGCTATGTTGAGAATCTTCAAGGCAAAATATTCTTTGGTTTTCTTGTCTTTTGCTAGGACCACTCTTCCAAAGGTGCCCGTACCTGAAAGAAAGAAAAAATTTGTTTTTATTTTGACATTATCAGACTCAGAGAACTATATAGTTCAATTCCAGAACTGATCTGACTTTCAATTCAATTGTGAATTAGTTTTAGTTTAGAGACCCAAGGATCAGGAAGCCTTACAGTAGCGTATTTGAGACCCTATCTGTATTAGATTGTGGATGAACATCGGCTTATTTCAAGCCTTCTCATTTCGATAAGTGTTCAGAGGATAACGAGGCAGGGGTGTGAATTCGCTCCCATTCCTGCTCCCGGGACCGCCATTTAATGTCCCCATCCGACGGACGAGAGTGTATGCCCCAGCATCTGACCACTTTCTCAAATACTGAGGTAGGCAAAGGCCTCTCATTCGACATCACTGCAGTGTAGCCATGACGAACAAAGTTGTTTCGAAACCAAGTGAAGAACAGAAACAAACCCCCTTTTACCTAGTTTACAAACTTGTGAGAAACCTCCCTGTTCTGACATACCTATACCTCTGTGCTTCTAACTCTGAACAATTAAACAGCCAGGTGAAACTGTTTGCTTTGCTTTACACATTTGTAAATCCTGTTTTGTTCTTACATAAATATACTGTAAGTGAAGTATGCCAGTCGCCAGTGATTATGTAAAATTGCAATATATACCATTGTGTGAAATCTGTGCAAATATATATCATAAAAAAATATATCTCTGGTACATGAGACTTGTGTGAACCTGTTTATTCTGACAGTGGCAAACTAAATGCTTGGGTTGATTTCCAAGTATGTTTTTTTTTACATTGAGTCATGTGCACTGATGGTTGTTCTGACATGAAGATTTATGTGAAGAACCTTGTTACTATAAGTCTTATATGAAGCTGTTCATTCCTCAATATGGTTACTATGTATGAACCCAAGTCCAATCTGGCCTAGGGGTTTAAGTGGTATTTATGCATGTTTCTTTTGATATTGAGAATCGTGTGAAAACATGCTTGTTCTGATGCAGAGACTTATATACCCACACTATAGCATGATAATCATAACTACACGTAGATTTCAAGATATTCAAGCCTTGCTTTGATAATACATACATGTGGATACTTGAGAGTGATTTAAACTACCTGTGCATGTTTTAATAAATTTGTATGAACCACACCTGCTATGAGACTTATATACAGTGTGAACTGTACCTGTTTTGACATAGAGACTCTAAGTAAAGTTGTGAACCTCTCCTCCTTATGACACAGTTTGGACAGATAAACATGCAGTTATAATGGTCTTTTTTTTTCACAGAGATGTTGTTCTAGATGCCATTGTGAAAACCTTTCTACCCTTAACTATTTTGCTAAACACTGCTTGTGTTTTGAAGCTGAATCAAAAACTATTTTCAGTTGTGAAGCATCACTTAACAACGGTACTGTACTCTAGTAAATTGGTGTGAATTCAACACAAATTCACAATGTCTCCATACAGGCATGAAATTCAATATTTTCAAAAGGCTGATATGAAACCAGAGCATAGGGAACATGTGGGAAAAATGCAGTAGATGACACTACCTAGTACATAATAAAATTGTCCTTTAGAGATCAATACAACAATATACAGGAGGTTGGTTGTACTCTCTACCAAATCCACTACACTTTCAACTTGATCAAGTGACTGGTGCAATGTTCTACCATATACAGTGTTTCATGGGGTGACATCCCTATGTTCCGACATCTCTATGTTCCGACGTCTCTATGTTCCGACGTCTGTATGTTCCGACGTCTCTTGTTCCGACAAAAAGAACAAATTCGGAGCAATTTTTTTTTATCCAAAAATTTCTTCTTTGTACCAAGAAAACTAGTTTTGTGACCCCAATTTTTTGGGGGGAGTAAATTTTTTGGTCCAAAAAATTTTAGTCCAAAAGATGTTGGTCCGAAAAAATTGGGTCCGAAAAAATGTTGGTCAAAAAAAATTATGAGTCCAAAATAATTGTCGGAACATAGAGACGTCCGAACATAGAGACGTCGGAACATAGAGATGTAACTGTTTCATGGGATGTCCTATATCGTGCATTCTGAAAGTATTTTAGTGACCTCATCATGGACTGATTTAACAACATGGAATATAAAATATGCAAATTAAACGTTCACCAAATTGTAAGAAAGCGATTGAAAATGTCGGATGAACACCCACGGAATATTCGAGTAGCTTAATGTTCTGAATGGTAGATATGTAGTTCAGGTAGTTTAGGAAAGTACATATGTTAACTGGAGACAGGTAACAGAGGAAAAAAGTAAATCTAGCTAGATCCATACACTGTTGCCATGTTACCAACAAAAGAAAGTATACAATGTTAATACCATGGTGATGGATGACATTTTGCTTTTCCCTGTAACTGACTTACTGAGTCTGCCAACTATAAAGTATTACCAAAACTAGGACCATGATTAATCATAGTGCATGTCAGCCAGCCGTGAATTAAGAGGGATGATACATTTCATGCTCAGTGATATATATGTGAATTCACTTTACCTGCCCCCAATTTATACAGTATTCAAACCTTGTGATAGTAGTACTGATAATGCTAAACAGTTCCTTATTTAAAAGTATTATCTGGTAGGCCTTAGAAGTTACCTTAAAAACGATAAATAATATTCCAAACATTTTTTTAAAATATTAGAATGCTAATGTTGCGTTTGACAGAGAAACAATTTTATAATGGTTTAGAATGGATATTTCAAATATAACTTTGAACAGTTACGAACGTGACGTCATCTCGGCAAATGCAGATTGCATTATAACCCACTCTACAAACAGTTCCTACAGTAATCACAATAAAAACCGTGTTTGTATACAGATTAATTTCTTCCTGAATTTTTGTCGAAATTTCTTATAAATGATAAAAGTTTAAAAAATTGTTCAGCCATCATACAGGGTATATGTAGTGCATCAGTGATTTTTTGATTTTTGTATAACAGAAGATAAGTTTGAACAGCAGACTCTGCGTTGTTTATACGTTGCACTGTCCATCTCCAATGCGAAGAATATCCGCATGTAGGCTACTCTAACGTACTTTACAATCGGACAGTTCTGCCAAGCCTAAGGTTCTCGTACTACTCGGTACTACCAAGTTTCATCTTTCGATGTTCCAAATACTTTTCAAGCTTCCTTTTACGGTAAAGTTGATCTCTGGTTTGAGTGTTAGAGTGTATTATGTGCAAAGCTATGTACGTATACCAACTGGGCATGGTAGGCTGCATACGTACGTTCGCGATGTGTACGTAATTTATAATAGGCAATCACCTGTGCATGTTCACGCGAGAGTGTATTTGCTGCGGAGATGGGAGTGCTTACTTCAAGTCGCTCGTTTTGTCTATTTGCCTGCACTACGACATTCACCAAATTGATGCGTTCGAACAAATGTTGCTTTTGGTGAGAAACTGGTGAATTTGAAGACCAGATTTCTACAAGAAGAAAATGTCGAATGGGGACAATTTTCACATGGTTAGAAAGAGAATAATAAGAACTATTAGGACAATGTATCCAAATCTTCTATCAGACAATTCCATTAAAGCAGCAATCTGGTGTATTTTTGTGATGTATGAAAGACAGTTCATCTTACAATTTCCATTAACACAGGTTCCACTCTTGATAGCATACATTGTTAACAATCTGTACACATCAACAAATGACGTAGTATAAATATAATGCTCTATATGCAATCAGTTAGAGTGTTCATAAGACCTGATGAGAGGGGACAGGGGGGTTAGTGAGGACCTGTAAGACCTGATGAGAGGGGACAGGGGGATTAGTGAGGACCTGTAAGACCTGAGGAGAGGGGGGGGAAGTGAGTGGGGACTACATCCTAGCCCTGGCCAACGGTCAGTTAGAGGGCCGTGAAAAATATGTTGCCGGTCCAGAAAATTTTGTACTTAAAACAACAGTTTATTCTTATTTTTCGGGATGATGCTTAGTATACTGAAGAGTTCAAAGAGCTGGACCGGTTGGGCCTGACCGGCTCTCAGCACACCCTCTCTGTATGTCTAACAGTAACTTACCTGGCGATATTAGGCTACAGTAGTATGCAGTCTATAATCATTAAATCTGATTTCTGTCTCTACTCCAGGATATGTTTCATTCTACGCAGTCCCCCTCTCCCGGCTTCGTCGCGACATCTTCGGTGGAGAATGACATATTTGACGGTGGCATCGGTGAAGAGGATCTGTAAGAGTAGAGTGCTTCCGTCGTCAAGAACGAGTAAACAAGTCGGGTCAAAGGTCATCCTCTAATGCAACAGCTCTGAATGTAGCAGATATGGTTTGAAGATACTAATAGGGACTAATATTTTAAAGCGCCACCCCCCCCCCCCCCCCCCCCTCTCCAAACAAAACACCCACTAAGATGAATTACGCTCTTTTCCACATTTATCCGTTTTTTTTTGTTATTTGCACAATTTTGCGTTTTTTT
>JAAAKB020000020.1:535742-548223 GCA_010014835.2 Apostichopus leukothele | reverse complement strand
ACTAAAGGTACTCTTTAACTTGCTAACAAACCACCACATAATGTGTTTTTTATTACCAAAAATAAAGCTAGTCTACTAAAGGTACTCTTTAACTTGCTAACAAACCACCACATAATGTGTTTTTTATTACCAAAAATAAAGCTAGTCTACTTGTTGATTGTTGCACAGAACTTTGAACACAATAGTAAGACTGTGTTGCCCTGCAATATTTTTTGTTGATATTTGTTTAACTTTGGCACTTACTTAAACTCAAGTCTCGCAGAGGGAGGTGGATCTTAGAGTTCAAACACTGACACTGTGATTGCAAACAACTGTGATCAATTTAGCATGGCTTTACACAATAACGTGAGTTAGTCTTAGAATGAAAGTTAGTAACATTTGTAACACTTGATTGCCATAGTACATAGATTGCCAAGACTGAAAGCTCTGTTGAAGCCCCAACATGGAGTACAGATACTTAATTACACAGTAACCTTACGATCTCCTTTATGAGAAAGGTACTGATTCTGTAATTACAGTTCAGTAGGCACATGGAGAAGTGGATATGGATGGATATCTGTTTACAAAGCAATTATATTTATTACTTTGATTAAAAAATATGAATTAAACAAAAATGACTAACCAGTGAATTTATTGTTCTTCCTGTTCTGTTAGGTGCTCATCGAGAATGGAGAGCTGATTACTGGCATCATCTGTAAGAGGACGGTTGGTACGTCAGGGGGTTCCCTGGGTCACGTCATCTTCATGGATAGGGGTCACGAAGAAGCCAAAGAGTTCTACAGTAACATTCAGTGTGTTGTCAATAACTGGCTACTGTTGGAAGGTCACTCTATCGGTATTGGTGATTGTATTGCTGATTCCAAGACCTACGATGACATTCAGAATACGATCCGCAAAGCCAAGCAAGAGGTGATAGAGGTCATAGAAAAGGCCCACAATGACGAGCTGGAACCAACTCCTGGTAACACACTGAGGGCAACATTTGAAAACCAGGTATGTCACCAGGATTATGACACTAGTGTTGCGTCGATAATTGTTGAGATATCAGTATCGGCCGATACTTGCAACATTGGCGGCATATTGGTATTGGTAAATTCAGCCTCATTGCCAATTATGGCAAACCAATATTGAATATTTTAATGTCACAACAAAGCCACTTTTAGTTACTTGCGATGATTTATTAATCTGTCCTGCAAATCCCATTTCTTAAGCCTCAGTTTCGATTGATATCCAGTGGTCAATATGCCATCAGCTGGTCAAAGACAAGATGCAAGTTCTGAAAAGTATTTACCGATAACGATCTGTAAACAGACCAGACAGGCCGCTTAATGTTATTTCATCTCAAAAGCAAAGAATGACAACTTTTTCCTTAAATTTAAAATTTGGATACAGTGTTTAAAATGAAGCCTGGGCATATGTAGTCCACTACATGAGTTACTACCATTGCAATCAGTAAGTGGTTACCAGTAGGGTATTAAGACTGGTGTCATCAGTCATTGAGAATGCTGTTCGGATCTTGCCGCTCTGTTTACTTATATACAACAACTCATGTAATGCTATCCACAGGTCAATAGAATTTTGAACGATGCCCGTGACAAGACTGGTGGCAGTGCCCAGAAGAGTTTGTCTGAATTTAATAACTTCAAGACTATGGTGGTAGCTGGCTCTAAAGGTTCTAAGATCAACATCTCTCAGGTAAGTAAGCCTCTTGCTTCCAAGGAAGTTGAGAAAGTTGATTGGGTATGTCAGGATTTGTGACAGAAATCAATGTTTCAAAAACTTGAACCAACTTTATGCTTTTATATCTGATGCAATTCTTGTAGCTTGTAAAGTTAAAAGATAAGGCAAATGAAAGATTAAAGACTAGGCCAGCTCAGGTTGAGAAAGATCCCAGATTACCTTCTAGTCCTGGAACTGAGGAATATACATCACCTTCATTTCTTACAATTACGGAAATAGCCAGAGAATGGAGCAACATTGCCTTTCAAAGATACATGTGCCCATAGTATAAACAGGAAACTAACTAGTAGTTATTATGAGGGAACTTTGGGATAGCAAGTTAGGATAGAAAATGAATTTACCAAAGACCTTAGATATAAAGGTTCAGTGGTTTGCCAGCTCCCAGTATTAATCATTTGTTTGCTGAGTGAGTTTAGTCACAAGCTACAGTTTTAACATATAAAAATACCAAGGATCAGGTGCATTGGTTGGTTCTTGGATGGATGGTTTGGTACTCAAAAATATACTCTATGAAGGATCAGGTGCATTGGTAGGTTCTTGGATGGATGGTTTGGTACTCAAATCTATACTCTATAAAGGATCAGGTGCATTGGTAGGTTCTTGGATGGATGGTTTGGTACTCAAATCAATACTCTATAAAATGTTACTTTATTTTCTTCATACACTCAGGTCATTGCCTGTGTAGGACAGCAGAACGTTGAGGGTAAGCGTATTCCATTTGGTTTCCGTTACCGCACCCTGCCTCATTTCATCAAGGATGACTACGGTCCTGAGAGCAAAGGCTTCGTAGAGAATTCCTACCTTGCTGGCCTTACACCATCAGAAATGTACTTTCACGCTATGGGAGGTCGAGAGGGACTTATTGATACTGCTGTAAAGACTGCAGAAACTGGTGGGTATTGTCATTAATATCTATTTATTAAAAGGATAGGACATTGTTATTAACCAAGTCATTGTACCAAGTCAAAACCATAGCATATGTGTAAATGGTTTATTTGGACTAAGCTGCTTTTGTGTGGTTCACAATTAAACCATATATTGGTGTTTTGTGTTGCAAACAGTGATGGAAGTGTTCCTTTCAATATTTGATGATCAATTAAAATGAGCTAATTATAACTTTTAGATAGGAAGAAAGGATAAATAGAAGTTTGACTTCATTTTCTACCTCAGGTTATATTCAGCGTCGGTTGATTAAAGCTATGGAGAGTATCCAGGTTATGTACGATGGAACGATTCGTAACAGCAACGACCATCTGGTACAGCTCAGATACGGAGAGGATGGATTGGACGGCGCTAATGTGGAGTTTCAAAATATCAGCACCATTAAGCCATCTAACATAGCATTTGAGAAGAAGTTTAAATTTGACTACACCAATGAAAGGTATGATGATACACAGTAAATGCACCATCACACACAGGTTGTGGAAGTATGTTTATTGAGAAAGATTGAATATGTTGAAATGATATCTGGCATACCATAAAATAAGCTAAAATCCAGCCACAACAGGCTATAGTTAAATTTTATGATTTCTAGTGGTTTTGAATGCTATGGTTAGCATGCAGACCATTAAAAATAAAAACAAAAGACCATTAATTCTGCCCCTTCAGAGACAAAAAAGAAATCAGTTGTATAACATAAAACTTTATACTTTATGTAATACTTCATAACTATTCCAGCACAAGTTTTGCTCAAGTTAATCCTTTGGTTGCTAATACATTACTAGGTTAAACACACATGTTTACATATTCCACTAACTAGTGGATTTGAGTTTAATCCTTTGATGTCCTGTTCAAAGGAGATGCTTTGCATTGGTATCTAGAATTTATTACGGCAACAGCATTTGACATTTAAAGCTATTCCTGCACAGAGTAAGCTGACATCTTTGTTAACTTTGTATCAAAGGAGAATTCCTAATAAATACTTTGAAAGAAATTGAAGCTGTGCTGAAAAGACCCAACTTACTTCTACATGAAATTATTCCTACCAGTAAAATATCCTATCAGAACTAAAAAAAACTGTCATCTTTGCACAGCTTTGTGATTTAACAAAGAAGATTAGGTACACTCCAATATACTTTAAAATAGAAAATTCAGAAGACACCTTATCAAGTTTTGTTTGCATGTGTGACATATTTTCTTCTTCCCAACAGAGCTCTGAGGCGTCTGTATACAGAAGAAGTAGTGAAAGACATTTTGTCAAATGCCAATGCTCACTTGGAGTTGGATAGAGAGTATGAACTGCTGCTGAAGGACCGAGAAACTTTGAGAAATGTCTTCCCTCGCGGTGACAGCAAAGTAGCCCTACCTTGTAACTTGGAACGTATGATTTGGAACGCTAAGAAAATTTTCCAGATCAATGAACGAGCCCCTACAGATCTCCATCCAATCAGAGTTGTGGAAGGTACATATTAAAAAGCAGTTTTCTTTACTTTGTCTCGAGTGATTTGGTTGGTGTTTTCACCGTTCTATTATGTCTTGTTTTTGCACTTTCTTATATCTTTTCTTACTCACTGACATTCTTGACCTATTCATATCCAATTTAAATTTTAACTCTCCTTCTCCTTCTCCACTCCTCACCATATTCATATCCCTGTTAGAGCATACTTTGTTCAACAGTTCCATTGTAATTTTGATCTCTTAAGGGGTACAAGAGCTTAGCCACAAGCTAATTATTGTAAAGGGAGAGGATTCCATCAGCAAACAGGCCCAGAAAAATGCCACCTTCCTCTTTAATGCCCTGCTGAGGTCGACTCTCTGCACCCGGTTTATGAGTCAACAGCATCACATGACCATTGAGTCCTTCGAGTGGCTACTTGGTGAAATTGAGACCAGATTCAACCAAGCTATGGTAAGCAATTTTTAAAGAGATGAATTTTTCAGAAAAAAAATTGTTCATGAACTGGATTGCTGCCATCGTTAGCTTTATTGATAACTATAACTATCTAATTGAGTGATCAATGTCTGTCGAAGACACTGACGCCAATGAGAATGGAACAAAGGATTGTGACCTTTGTAGACGGCTGAAATGAGGCAAAGCAAAGCTTTCATAAAGTTAGACAAGTTTAATTGAGAATTAAATTATTGTCATATTATCAAACTCACGATAAAGTCTTAATCTAGAATGAACTATTTTCACAACCAATTCTATATTGATAATTGGGGGACTAAAATGCACAACAGATTGACTCAAGTGCTGGGATATTTACATTTTGCCCGGCTTTCTGTTGACTTTGTCAGTCATCATATGTATTCTTTCTAACTCTCACGTCAGGTCAATCCAGGTGAGATGGTCGGTGCTCTTGCCGCCCAATCTCTCGGAGAACCTGCTACTCAGATGACGTTGAACACTTTCCATTTTGCTGGGGTGTCTGCTAAAAATGTCACTCTTGGTGTGCCACGTCTGAAGGAGATCATCAACGTCTCAAAGAATCCAAAGACTCCATCTTTGACCGTCTTTCTCAGAGGACAGGCAGCCAGGGATGCAGAGAGGTGCAAGGTATGTCTGATCATAGCAATGAGTTATCTCTCAATGTTTGCTTTGCCATTTGGCTGTTTGGTTTAGTGCTGTGAGGTATCACATTTTCAAACTGTCTGCTATGTCTGTTACAGTCCATTCAGCTGTTAAGAGAACAGGGTAATATCTATTGCAGATTTCATTTCAAACATCTACCTTTACTCTGGGTTTGATTATCATATGTATTCACACTGGTATACAGTGTCCTGACACTAAAGTAACGTTGTAAACTTCTAGTTGTCAGAGGTATGTGTAACCATGTGTATATCTCCAGCTATGTTTAATTCATCCTTACATTGTCTTTCTTTCATTCAAGAATGTTGAAAATAATTTCAGTTCATAATGAGCAACTTTTCAAGACCTGAATTGTTGTGCCTTGACATTTTATTTTACCATTTGAATTCAGGGAATCGAAAGGTCTAAGGGAACTGCACCAAACTACAAGGTAACTTTTCTGTGTCATCTCCATTTAATTGCAGGATATTTTGTGTCGTCTGGAACATACCACTTTAAGAAAGGTAACAGCAAACACAGCCATCTACTATGATCCAGAACCACAGAATACTGTCATCTCTGAAGATCAGGACTGGGTCAACCTTTACTATGAAATGCCAGATTTTGACCCAACTCGTATCTCACCGTGGTTGTTGCGAATTGAGCTGGATAGAAAGAGGATGACGGACCACAAACTTACCATGGAGCAGATCGCAGAGAAGATAAATGCAGGTTTTGGCGACGATCTCAACTGCATCTTCAACGACGACAATGCAGAAAAACTGGTTCTCAGAATCAGAATTATGAACAGTGATGACAGCAAGTTCCAAGATGTGAGTATATATCTGGATCCATCTTGTCTGAATTTACATTGAACATTTAAAATGTGTGTTCAAGGTCCATAACAGACAAGAAGTGGGATGGAATTGTTCCTGTGGTATTTTTAACTTGGGAAAGCATATGACAGCAACTGATAATGAGCATTAGAAATATTTGAGCTAATAGTAGTTGACTTTGTACACATTCAGTTATTAGTCCACAGTTATAAGGACCCTACAAAACATCAGAGGGACATTTTCAGGTATGTGGGGTTATTTTCAGGTATGTGGGGTATATGACATTTTCAGGTATGTGGGGTATGTGGGGTTTCAGGTATGTGGGGGCTACCTAGAGTAGAGACAGGGACTGTCATTGATGTTGTCTAGATGATTATGGATTTATTGGTTGGTTTGTTTTATTCTCAGGAAGAGGAACAGGTAGATAAGATGGAAGATGATGTTTTTCTTCGTTGCATCGAAACCAACATGCTGACGGACATGACCCTACAGGGCATCGAACAGATCAGTAAGGTGTACATGCACTTGCCACAAATTGATAACAAGAAGAGGATCATCATCACCTCGGAGGGAGAGTTCAAAGCCATGCAGGAGTGGATCCTGGAAACTGATGGTTCCAGTATGATGAAGGTCATCAGTGACCCAGAGGTCGATCCAGTCCGTACATTCTCCAACGACATCTGCGAGATCTTCCAGGTAAGCTGGTCTCCGGTGAAATATCTTCATAAGGCTGTGATTAGACACCATCCTGTGGATCCAGTCTATTGAGTATAGGAATTGTGAATGGCTATTGTGAATGCTGATGGTCAACCGAGGTCCAAGTCTCTGAAAAGGTTTTAATACAACTCATAAAGTAAAGCTTGAATGAACTGCATACTTAGCATGTAAATCATCTTAAAGAGTAGGAAAACCCTATTGCTTTTATGCTAATGTCAGAGGTCAATAGAGGTAAAAGTTTGGTATTGGGTTCCACCTTAATGAGTTAAAACAATGTTGTTTTTGGTGAGGTCATAGGTCAACTGAGGTTTAAATCTGTAAATGTAAATGCAAACATGGGAAGGGAAGGCTTGGATTAATTCTATCCTAAGATACATTTTGAAGAATAGAATTCTTTTCTATATGTGGAGGTCAATAGAGGTAAAAGTCAGAAAAGTTTGTTAAGATGATAACTTTACAAGTGAAGCTTAGAAGAAGTTTGTACTTTTTATGTGGGTCCACTCAAGACCCTAGCCCTATTGATTAACTTTGGAGGTCAAGGGTCAATCGAGTTCCAATACTAAAAACATTGTAAGCACTATCACTGCTGAAGTAAAGCTTGAATTATCTGTAAACTTGATTGTAGTTTCACATTGGGGCAAGAACATTGTTGTCAACAAATGGTCAAAAGTTGAAAATCTTGTTTACGGTGGTATATTATTTAATATTCCGATATAATATTTAGGTAGATATAACACTTATTGATTTCTTTTATGGTTATTTTTATGAGCTTGTGATGCACATGACAATGTGACCATAAATGTCGCATAGAATATGAAATATTACAAGATCTTTGTATTATGTTACTCGATAAGCTCCAAGAGCTCCTCCCTAATGAATATTCAACGATGAATGGGTAAATGAAAGACTAAATTCAAAATACTTTTATTCCTACATTTGTGTTTAAAGTGACTGGTAAATGATTGACTTTGTGTTATCTTCAGGTCCTTGGCATTGAGGCTGTGAGAAAGTCAGTGGAGACAGAGATGAACCACGTCATTTCCTTTGATGGTTCGTACGTCAACTACCGTCACTTGGCCTTGCTCTGTGACATCATGACCGCCAAGGGTCATCTAATGGCTATCACCCGTCACGGTATTAACAGACAAGATGTCGGCTGCCTCATGAGATGTTCCTTTGAAGAAACGGTGAGAAATATCTATGATATCATTTCAGTTTCTTAGGGTTGACGTAAAGATATTGTTCTATATATTTAATTAACCTAATTATATTATTGTATTATTCAGAGAGGGCAGTGTAATGGGGATGTAAATAGAAGGGCAAAGTATTTGATCCGTGCTGGAACAAGTTGGAACAAGAACAAGCTGGGACAAACTACTTGTAACACCACAGAAGTGAGAAAATGCAAAGTGATTTAAAATTTTGCCTTCTGTCTATTGCTTCAGCATAGATTAGAATATATATGACTTTAAGACTAGCAAAATTTAAGACTAGCAAAATACGTTTGGTTTTGAAAATGTTGGAATATCAGTTCGTATTTACTTGTGTAGTTATAAACATGACAATTATAGAGGTGAAAAAGTCAAATTGTTGAGAGTTTTCTATTGTCATTGATTATTATTTCAGGTGGACATTCTGATGGAAGCTGCTGCTCACTCTGAAGTAGATCATGTTAAGGGTGTCAGTGAGAACATCATGCTGGGTAAACTGGCCTCCTTGGGAACCGGTGTATTTGACCTTCTCCTGGACGCAGAGAAATGCAAACATGCTATCGAGATTCCCATGGGAATGGGTGGCTTTGGTGAGTCCAGGGAATTATTTATGTTTCCTTACAAGGTAATGATGTTCACCCTTCAAGTTTGCTGTTGTACCACCTGAAAATTGACCTACTAAGTGCATGGTCAAAATAAACAGGGAACCAATGTCTTTTAATGTTGGCTTACCATGTCCTTTTGAGGTTTAGACGTGTTACTAGCACATGTATTAACGGGTGATTTAACTACATATATAGTATGATTAATTCTTCATTCCTTTACCAGGTATGCCTGGTATGTTCTTTGGTGGTGGAGCTACTCCCCTGACTGGTAGTATGTCCCCTGCCATGACTCCCTGGAACACCGGAGCAACACCTAACTATGGAGCACAATGGTCCCCAATGGGTAAGTCTGTCGTTAGTTTACACTCAATTATTACATGTCAGTAAACAAATGAGCTCTGATGATGGTCCTGGTTGATAAATTGTGAAGTATTTTGACAGAATGTTTGAGCTACTGTCCTTGTCCCATCAGTAGTAATTAATTATTTTTATCTTTAGTGTAGTCATTGAAATCATTAATTATCTGTGGTCTTACATTCCAGATTAATGTATCAAGCTTCAAAGAGCGTTTGGTACAAAAAGTGCAAAAGTTCTCAAAAACAATGATGGGTTTATATTTCAGCTTTGACATTGACATGAGAACACTTTCTTAATGTACATGCTTGCAATATGTCTAGTTTTATGTTTGTCAGTTTCTAAACATTTTTTCCATGATGCAAAGGTCTGTGCATATGACCCTTTATTCTCTCTGCCATTGAAGGGGAGAGAATCATTGTTTGAATTAGACAGAAAGGTAAACAGACAAACACACACACACACACATACACACATAACTTTCCGTTTAGGCTATAAATGGTCATCATAGTTTAGTTGAAAGAATTATTGACAAGTGTACCATTTTTGTGTAGTTATTAGGTGTCGTTCTAACATGAGCAACATACAATATTTGGTTGTTAGGTGGTCAATTTGGACAATTAGTGACACATAAAGGTGGGTCAGGTGATGGGAGTGGGTCAGCCACCTCAGGTTTTGAACAATGCAAGATATTTGCTTTGTGCTCTTATAGATAGGTTAATATTTAAGCTTTGAGTGTTTCTTCATTGAATGTCATTTTATTTGTTTATCAATCAATTTACTGCACAGGTAACTTTTAGAACTGAACAAGGTGGAACTTAGTCATGTAGCCAACTTTGTTGATATATTTTCAAGCCATTCTTAATTTTGCAATATTTGATATTCTAACAGGAAGTGGAATGACACCAGGAGCTGCTGGATTCAGTCCTGCTGGCCAGTCAGATGCTAGTGGTTTTAGTCCTGGATTCAGTCCAGCTTGGTCACCACAGCCTGCCTCACCAGGCTCACCAGCAAGTAGCCCATACATTCCATCACCTGGACCCATGTCGCCCAGCTATTCTCCTGCATCGCCTTACATGTCAGCTTCACCTTTGGGAGGACAGAGTCCTGGTTACTCACCGTCCAGTCCGTCCTACTCTCCATCGAGTCCAGGATATTCCCCAGCAAGTCCGAGCTATTCACCGACATCACCAAGTTACTCTCCCACATCTCCCAGCTACTCACCAACAAGTCCAAGTTACAGTCCAACTAGCCCAAGCTACTCACCGACATCGCCAAGCTACTCGCCTACATCGCCAAGCTACTCACCCACCAGTCCTAGCTACAGTCCGACATCACCAAGTTACAGCCCGACTAGCCCGTCATACAGTCCCACATCTCCAAGTTACTCTCCAACGTCTCCCAGCTATTCTCCAACTTCTCCAAGCTATTCTCCAACATCACCCAAGTACTCCCCGACATCTCCCAGCTATTCTCCAACCTCTCCAAGCTACTCTCCCACTTCACCCAGCTACTCGCCGACAAGTCCAAGTTACAGCCCAACATCTCCAAGCTACAGCCCATCTTCTCCAAGTTACAGTCCAACATCACCAAGTTATTCCCCAACATCACCTAGTTACAGTCCTACTTCACCAAGTTATTCACCCCAGTCACCAAGTTATAGTCCAACATCACCAAGTTATTCTCCATCTAGTCCAAGCTACTCCCCTACCAGCCCCTCTTATAGCCCAACCTCTCCAAGCTACAGTCCTTCATCACCAAAGTACAGCCCATCTACCAGTTACTCCCCCACCAGCCCCAAGTATTCCCCAACAAGTCCCAAGTACTCCCCTACCAGTCCCTCCTATTCTCCCTCCAGTCCCAACTACAGCCCCTCCTCTCCCACCTACTCCCCAGCCAGTCCCAGTTACAGTCCAAGTTCCCCTACCTACTCTCCCACTAGTCCAAAGGATTCTACTTATTCACCCACCTCCCCAAGTTACTCACCCACTTCACCTTCCTATAGTCCCACCAGTCCAAACATTGATGATGATGAAGACAGTGATTGAAGAGGTTGAGGGATTGATGAGGAATTTCTACATAGTGGTTAAAGTGAGTCTATTATCTGTATAGTGAGCCAACTCTGTCAGGAAATAAGTGTTGAAGTCCTTTGCATATAGAGACCAAGTGAGGCATCCAGTTGATGTCTTTGAGTTAATGTACGAAGCAACTAGAAGTTCAAAGCTTAGTATATGCCCAGTATATGTTCAAAGAGAGGAAAGTGGATGTGTTTAAAAAGTGAATTGCTGAACTCATGTGCATGGGTTAAGTCCCCAGTGTACATTACATAGTGAGTAAAGTGCATATATAGAATAAAGTGATGACTACATATTTATATCCAATGAAGTGGACAATCCATGTACATACATATTGAGTACTGAGCAGAGTCAATGTAGTCTCATGCTAATTTACATATCAGCTAGATGAATGATGAAATTAATACCTTGCCTGAGTGGTCTGTATATTGATTGCTGTTTGATAATTATCAGATCCAGGTGACTTAATTGATCCAGGAAACAAATTTTGATAAGTTTTTTCAGTTTTTCATCTTATCTGTATAGTTTTGTTCCACAAAAGCATTTTTGAAATCTTTGGTGAGACTTAGTGACAAGTCATAAACAGGTTTGATATTATGAGATGTTATTCAATGTCCTTAAGTATTGATAAAATGTCTTGTTGTAAATTATATCATGATTGGTACAAAAAATGTTATATGTTGCATAATATATCATGAAAGGTACAAAAAATGTTATGAGATATGTTGCATAACCAATGAGGGATGAAGATTTGAACATTATTCGAAGAATGGAAACGTCTCTAGTGTATGTTGTTTATGGCAGTACTTTGAGAATACTATGTAGTCTTTAAAGTAATAGCTGATACACAGGTATTCACCTTCTGTTCCATAATCTCTTATTCTGGATGTTTTGTTCCACAAGTTGGGGGATCATTTTTAGATCAGATCCTCTCAAAATGTGAAAAATATTGTAAAATGGTACCACGAGAGGTAGAATTCAGTCTATCCATTGTAAAGTACAAATCTATTGTACTGTAAGATGATTTGCCTTTCCTTGTCAAGCACAGAGATATTATTCATTCAGAAAATGATAAAAAAAAAATTAAAAAAAAGTAAGTACAAATAATAGTGTGGTTACATTGTAGTCAGGTACCATGCATTCTGAGTTTGTAGTTTTTTTCTCCTTTCAAATGTTAAATTTCTCAGCTTAAAGTTTGTGTGTTTCTTAGTTGATTATTCTTTTGTTGTTTTCAGTCTTAAATGATGTCTTGTTTTTTTCTAAGTGTCCAGTTTTCAGAGCTCTCGCCTTTGTTTGTTTCTACCGTTTTGTTGTTCATAAAATATGAGTTTAACATCACATGAAACAGCCTACTTATATATTAAGATTACAAGAGAAAAGAGAAAAAGGCATTTATATCAAATGAAGCTTTTGGGATAGGTGGGGAAATGGACAT
>JAAAKB020000020.1:523001-534229 GCA_010014835.2 Apostichopus leukothele | reverse complement strand
ATATATATATATATATATATATATATATATATATATATATTCTGTTAGCTGGTGGAGAAAGGGACTCACCCCTTGATTTTTACCTAGGGGTGCCAAAGCTCCCCTCACAGATATATACGTGGTGAGCCTAAAGGTAGATCTGCTGTTAGTTGCACCATGGAGCTATAAACAGATAGCTCCATGGTTGCACAGGCGTTTTGATGAAAAGACTTAAGCTTCTTCGTATCGGGTTTCGGTTGAATTTCTCTGTTACTTAAAGTATTACCACTGTAAAATCGGTCATTGAGAAAATATAATGATAAATGTTAGACGCTTAAACTCTCCAAGGCTTACATGGCAACATGTTCAATTTATTGAAGTAGACTTTTCCGTTTAATAATCAGTTTAAATAAGGCTAATATTACAAGTTACCAAACTTGATAACATTGAATTCTAGCAACTCCCAAACAATCCCATACACTATGTGGGTCGGCTACATGCAAACAGCAAATCGAACATTTTCTGAAATATGTATAATGAAACCAACATAAATTATTCAATCGTCCTTACTGAAGTACTTCAATGATATGTTAACATGCTAACTTAAACTTGCATATCAAGTGTTCGTTATAAATGACCGTAAATATTCAACCATTTTGTTGGAAGTGAAAGTCAAAAGCACAGTTACCAGTTTGCACAAAGCGAGGACTTCTATTTCTTCTGCAATCACAAGAAACTCCTGGGAACTTGAAGTCGATATGTTTACGTTCGATCAGGCTAATGATAAATGCACATCCAGACATACACGCCAGCAAACCAGATTCCTGAACCGCTGTATCACACCTATCAAGTGATACTAATTCTGCAGAACGCACTCCTTTCGAAGGATCCTTCAAACTTTCATAAATTTCATAACGGTATAGCGCCGTCATTTCTGTTTTGTCAAATGTAAAATTCTATTTTCTGTCTAGGAGAGTGTAGAGAGAATTCGACAAATGAAACTTCTCTGTTATCTATTTTACTTTCAGTTTGATATTGTATGGAAACACTTACACTTGTTATTAGATCACTTTCAATAACAATATTCTGCATTTACTTTTTCAAAAGTAGAAGATAAAAATGTAAACTAGCACATCCACATCGTTGATCAATATTGAAAGTAATCCATGTCACTTTTATTATGTTATTATATTTTTAATATTATTTTTAGCATTAAAAATAGAAATATATCGTACAAACATCTCAAACTTATTTTTCATAAACTCAAAGAAAACTAATTAAGTTTTTCTTTCTACAACAAATTTGACCTTTGTGCATTTGTTGACCTATTTAGCCTGTTCACTCGAAATATCATGTTGCGAATTCCGACGTGTTTCTCCTAGACCCCACGACACACAAATATGGGAAACAACTGCGTTATCTCTTACAACACACAGTTTGGGGTTGTATAGAGGCCAACACAAGAAGATCGCATAACACGATCATATCGGCTCAGTGCACGTATATGAACCACAGTTGAGTGCCAAAGCGTTTCCCTGGTAAAACATTGAATAATTACCAGCTGTCGGCGATTGTCCGGTGCTCCTCGCATCTCCCTGAATGTTGTTGTAACTGGTTACTGGTCGTCATCTGACTGCATCATGTAATATTTGTGCATTGCCGGATACCTGTCAATCTTACTAACAGACCATCTTGTGTCATGACGCGAGGGGTTGGGACCCAGGACGTACCCAGCCGGGGCAATTATGTAACCGGGGTCCATTTTGGCACTCATCTAGACAACAATGTGCACGATTCTTTATCCAATACTTTTCAGTGACCATCCACATTTTCCCGATCCCAGGGCTATAGCCCACCCCTCCCACCCCCACCCTTCTCGCCCTCTCGCCATGGCCTGGTAAGTACACCTACTACGCTGCTTTTACGAATCGAGTAATTCATCATTTCGTCCAAAACAGAACATCTTTGCGTCCCACAAATTTATTTAAATGCTTTGCAGTCCGTATGGATAAATACATCATTGCCAGAGAGGCTTTGAGGGAGTCAAATTAACAGATAATGTTTCGATATTCTTAATCTTTCCTTTTACGGTGTCATCATATTGTTGTAAATTCAACACAGCACAGCAACAGGAGAGCCACAGAACTCAAAATGAATACAGTTTTGAGAACACATAAACGTGGATGCTTCCGAAGGAATGATTTTCAACCTTGAACACTCATAACAATGGGATGATTAGGGTGGAAGGAATAACGTTTTATATAGAGCGAAGACTTAGTAATCCATGATATCATTTCTTAGACCGTAAAGCGGAGTTTGAGCTATCATCATTACGGTGTTGGTATTGTTTAAATTGCAAATTTACATTAAGATTACTTTGTACGGTAAATATAGAGTTCAGCTACATAATGATGTTACAATGAGGCATCTTCTATATTGTATCATCTTTGACATGTTGTCATCGAGATGCATATAGTGAAAACTATATGAAAAAGCTACTTCCGGTTTGGAGTTATGTTGGTTTTCAACGTCGGTCGATATATGAAGTTATAATAGCAATTTGGTTTATAGTTGATGTAGACATACAGAACGCTCCTGCCGATGAGGAATATTTCCCTTTTCTTTTCGTAATGTCGAAGGGATTCGTTGTGTCCTCGCTTGCCATATTTGCTGTATAAACAGTGTTTATTTGTATATTATGATTGTCGATCAACTCAAGAAAGAGTATAGCATGATCTACCTATTCAACACAAACTTTACCCTGGGATCCGTATAAAATCACCCGCACCTCAAAAATCGAGTGACTTCAGACGTTCTAAATATTTTATAAAATTCCCATTGTAATTATATTTAATGTCTACATGGAAGAACGTAGGTTTCGGCAACTTTGCGGTACCGTGGGAAGACAAAACATGAAGAGCTCGCGACAGGTGCAAGTACCGTTTTCAATTTCGACCCCTGGGTAACTTTATTGACCCATTGACCTCACACGCTGGGGACTAATTTTGTCGTCTGAGTAACACACTGTTTTGACGTCATCGTTGGTTTCATGACGTCACGTCGCCTGTTCTTATTCACGGGGTTCAAGTATGCCTTCCGATATCTAAAGCAAAATATCTCTTTATATTTATAAATGTGGAAAATCGCAGGTATCGTGAAAACATTTTGAAGGTTTTTCTTGGTAAATAATACCGCAGGCTGTACTGCATGTCGGTATGTAATTATCTGGCGTCTTGGTGTTTCATTTATTCCCCTAAAGCTCAACTTCATTTTACCACAAGGTAGCATTACATTTCAAAATGAAAGGAGAAGAATAAAATAGAACATGTCAGGTTTGTTTAAATTTTCTAAATCATTCAAGAATCATATTGTTGTAATTACGGAGAATCATGAATACTTAATGTTAAATCGACACGTTACAGCAATCTTGCTCGCGCAACCAAGTGATCAACGAATGTTATAGCCCTTCATGTTATTTGCAGTTTGGTGGATTCTATATAGTGGACCCATGCAGTAGCCTACACCCGGATGGTTGTAAAACTTCACCTGTCATGTATTTGAATAACGGGGTCAATTTGAAGTATGCTGTGCATGTTGAGCTGAACGAGGTTCATCAAACTAGCATAATGACGTGGGGGCCGCTGGTCAGAGAAAAACAAGTTGAGTTGACCGACACTTCCCGATTTAACTTTTAAAATGTATATAAATTTGTCTAAGAATGAAAAAGAGAGAAAAAAGAAAAAGAAAACAGCAGTAATGCAAATTTGCCTACTGCTTACAAATGCTATATTTCATGTTTATAGTAACTTGTATCCGAAATAGGAAAATCAATCTTCTTTTGCTATGAACATGTTTTTCGTACTTGTAGGTATTTTCCTAAATAAGTGACATTGCTCTAGATGTTTCACATGACACTGACAAACATGGATGTACGTAAACTTTATTGACAGTAGGAACAGGCCCACAGCCAGGAATTATGAGTACGGGGGACCAACAATTTAGGGAGGGGCACATTGTAACTTTCTTCTAGAACAGAGACGTTCAGATGTTGTTCGCCTCCATGAACAGCGAAATAACTTTCAAATTGAAAGATATTAAAAAGCGCCATCAGTTTTGAAACTTTGCACCGTACGTAACTGTAGGCGTGACTTTTATGACACCTGTTTGAAAACTTTGAAATGGCATTACGTCACTAGGGACCTATTGAACTGTTGAAATACCTTATCGACCTGTATACAATGTCAGCCACAACGTGGTTAACGACACAGGTACAGTGGTACTTGGCTTGTACAAGTGGTATTATTGGTAGCAGTACAACGAAAACCATCGGACCGTGCAACCAAAACGGCAGCGGTTTTTACGACATTATATGCTCGATTGTGAAATACGCAAGAAGTTAGTGCGTAATAATATATGATTTCGTAAATGTCTGATATAGAATATTCTTGTCGTAAGAGGGAAGAAATTCGCCCACGTATCCCGATTATTAAGACCTTTGGACTTTGCGACTACCGTTAGAATGATTGTTGTTGGACTAAGATTAAGAAAGTTGTTGAAGAGCTAAAATTTTCTAACAGAACCATCGTTGGACTTGTACAGAAAATTTTCATACGGTAAGAAAGCTTATGTCTTATGTGCATGACTGTTCTGCTTGTGAGTTCGTAAGCTAGGCCTAAGTTAAACCTTAAGAGGTATATTAAATCTTTTGTTATTGAGAACGACACAGTTAAATATTGGCTTGGTCTGATTGAACTTCGGGCAGTTTAACTGGATGATACTTTTATTAATACTAGGCTAGGCCTATCTTTTCTTGGTGAGTGAAAGTGATCGAGTTTAAGACATCCAGGTTGCGGTAATCTGAACTCTGACTTCAGTTGGCCCTGGAGCCCAGATGTCATAATAATGCAGTTGAAGATGTTTTGTGAGTATCTGTACTCCTTATGATATCCTATCTTTAATACCTAGGCCCTAATACCTAGGCCCACATGAAATGGTACAGTTATAGAATACAGGGCCATTCATTAACTCTTCCCAGCATCCGGATGCGCGGTGTGTCTGTACATGTCCGTACACGTATGACGCCCTCTAAAATTCCATCACATATTTCATTTTGACTCCGCATCCGCGCATCCGCGCATCCGCGCATCCACCCCGGGAGTACTAGGAATGGACTTAGATAATTCAGCATATATAGTAACTCGACTTACAACTTTCGTATTATTGTATGTATTGTCCCGGCTAAATTAATTCGCTAAAACGGCTTTAAGGGTATGATGCATGATATAAAATTGCACGATGATATGAGACTCCAAATTATGCAGTGTTATCAATAAATTTCTCTTACTTTGCTGCTATTTTTGTACTGCCCGAATGAAAGGCAACGGAGAGAGGTGAAAGTGTGAAGAAAGAAATGTAAGCAATTCAAGGACAATTACCAATATGGCAGGAATTATATAAAGCTGTCGGTCTTCCTTACCAATATTTAAACTACCAATATCAATTATTTTGATGACGATATATACCAGTCAGTTAAGTACCTACATTCCCAATTATTTATTTCTTGCGTTTGGTAAGATGTTTAAGAATATATCTTGGATTGAAATGGAAGCTCTTAGACTGGTGCGTCAATTTCCCGATCTAAATCTATATCACGTCTGCCTCGCCTGTTGCTATGACCACCTCGTCTTCTACTTCCATGGCTTCCTCTACTGCGACCGTGACTCCGGCTTCCGCTGCGACGGCTGCTGCCCCCGAAATTTGGAATGACAATGGGAGGTCGATTAACAAATACCGGTGGTGATAGACCAGGTCTAGGAAACGATGGTCTTTGAGGAGGATTGCTTGGAACAGGTCTGTTAAATGGAGGTCTGTTGATCGGTGGTCTGTTAACCGGTGGCCTGTTGATCGGTGGTCTGTTAACCGGTGGCCTGTTGATCGGTGGTCTGTTAACCGGTGGACTGTTGATCGGTGGCCTGTTGATCGGTGGCCTGTTGATCGGTGGCCTGTTGATCGGTGGTCTGTTAAGTGGTGGTCGACGTACAGGCGGACGGTTGGGAGGAAAAGGGTTTGGACCACCCCCAGGCCCACTCGGTCCGCTTGGTCCGCTGGGTCCTCTGGATCCTCGGTTACCTCCATTACCTCCGCCTCCACCACCGCCTCCTCCTCCACCACCGCCTCCTCCTCCACCTCCACCACCACCTCCTCCTCCGCCACCTCCTCCACCTCCCCCTCCCCCTCCGCCCCCACCGCCTCCGCCTCCTCCTCCGCCACCGCCTCCTCCTCCGCCACCACCGCCGCCTCCTCCGCCACCACCTCCTCCACCACCGCCTCCTTCTTCGCTACTACTGTGGAAAAGTTTGTGAAGCCAAGAAAATAATCTCTTGTCTACGTTTGGGTCCTCGAGCTGTTGGCAAATAAAATTGGAGCATATAATAAGTAAGGTCTTTTTGGCTACAAAGTTCTGTGATTTAGTTTAAGTATTTTGTTATTGTTTGAGTCCCTTCCTCTTTATCAAGTTAGACGCTATATTTTTAAATGCAGGATGTCAGAGATGTGGTGACGTGTGTCTGGAAGGGTAAGTTTAGTTAATGCAATAGGTTATCATATGACATCGCACTCCTGAGTAACAAACCCATCTATGAGACAGGGACATTATTCATGGGTTACCATTAGATCTTCTTTTCTTCAAGTTTCGTTTAGTGTTGATCTTTGTTTAAACTTCCTATGTAGATTGATAGACTATCTTGAATTTGCCGATGATAAACCAACCCCCCCCCCCCCCTACCCCTCTTATATTTTATGGACAATTCGATTCAGCTGCAACAAGTCATCGTAGGCGCTAAAGCCAATAACCTATTAAACCAAAGCCTCTGCTTAACATTGAAAAAATTAATTATTTGAAAATGGAAATTAGTCCATCGAGGTAAGGAAAATATCCTAACAATTAAATAATGTCTCTCAAATTACACACGGTCAAAACCAACAGGACAATGACAATGAATTTATGATTGCTGTTCCATAAATGTGCGATATAAATACACACCATGTCACTACATACTGTTAGGGTGTCGAGGTTGGCAACATTTGTTTCCTCCAAGGAACTCCGTGTGTAGGCCCACTTGTTGTGATGTTAGTAATATTCAAAATTTACGTATAGGTGAGATTATAAAATAAGAACATTCACGCTGAATTGGGACTCTCTCTATAAGGTTGACATTAAAATAAACTTAAAAAGCTGATTACAGGGTGACCATTCTCAGTTGTGACATTGTGTTTTAATGCTTAAATGTGTTAGACATAACATCACCCAATATGTTCACACGATTCAGTCATCGTAATGAAGCAGAGCTGATTATGGGGTAAATATTTGAAGTAATCCCCAATTAACCCAATTTTCACACATCTGCCTTCCTGTAGAATTAATTGTGCTAAATAAGGACTCTCCCAATGTTCTGTTTAGTTGAATTAATGTATTTGTTTTATCGCCAATTGTATACAATGGGAAGTCTCCTATAAAGTCTTAAAAAGATTTAACAAAGTAGGAGACTCCCTGGAAGAAGAGAAAAAAATGTACAAATATAAATAATACAGTATATACGTAAGGATTAAATAAACAGTAATAATATCTTAATGATGCTGAGATGGATACGTGAATAGATTATATAATACTAGTACTATTGCAAGGGTTCTCAACTTGGCGGTCCACTGGCCTTTGCTGCAACGAGTATTTTTGTCTCTGGTGTACGCAGACATTTAATTGAGAACCGCCGTTCTTATGTTTCATTTCTCACACTCACATAAGTACAATCATTCAGTTATCGGTATAGGCTTGATTGCAAATTAAATACAACTATTGCTTTGCGCGTTCAAATTAGTCCATTTCATTTAACAGTCGTATTTCATGACATGCGAACTACACTAACTAACCCGACTCACGAGTTTAAATATAGAGTGAACCATGATTTCAATATAATATGCTAGACAAACCGCAAAATGGTCACATCTTACCAAATGTTTACACTCCCTTGACTTTCCACAACCGTTCCATTTCATCTTACTGAGATAATTCTAAAAAGTTAAGCCTTTCCAACAAATTTGTGGGAATTACATTTAATCTGCGGAAAGAAGACTCTTGTACCATGTCAAACTAGACAAGAGGATTTTAAAAGGAAAGTTATGGGCCTACTTAAAACTGATACGGACCTGGCAAGATAATTAAGAACTAAATGACTAACTTGTATAGAATTGTGGAACCAATGCACTTGTTCGACTGGCACTTCCACTATCTAACTTCTGGTTTCGTTTTCGATGAACTTCAAAACAGTTGTAAATTTCTATACCAAAAATCATTCTATTAAAAATTAGAAAATCATTGTAAATCAAGTAAAGAAGAAGTAAACTGAAGAAGGAAAAAAAAAACAAATCGTAAATATAGACTTAAAATGGAATACATGCTTGAAGAATACAAGTTGGTTTTCATCTTATCAGACAACGTCGTAAAAGCTATAGTATAAAAGTTGAGGGCGTTTCTGATATTTTCGGTTTATATCTACAGGGTTTGTTAGTTTTATACTACACCTAATTATTCATTGTCCGTGGAGCTGAACCAGTTACCTGTGTAATTAGTAATTATGAGCTACTGGTGATATTACTATACTATTAGGTTCATATATACCCAAGCAAATACCCTTCCCTATTTTGACCAATCAAATAAGTTTGTTGATATCGTCTGCGCGCTCTCAATGTTTATGTAAATAAGCCCACATATATACTGGTGCAGTGTCCCACCTTCCACAGAATATCAGAAACCATGTGGTCTTTACCAAGGAAGGGGAGGGAGTTAAACGGAAATCCCAAACCATTCCCGTTCCCCTCCTCCACCCCAACGCCAATCGCATCTTTCATGCTGGATAAGTCTCACATATCAAATATGTTAACATATTACAATGTCTTCGATCAACGGACTTAGCCGGGAAGACGGGTTGCGGGCGGCGGGGGATAATTGCATTTTACAACACACGCACGCAAAGCCGCATACATGCACAGACAAAATTTCAACTCGAACCGCACATCAAATGTATAGTAAAAAATGAAGGAAATGATAATACCATATTCAATTTTTCATTTTTCAATTTCTCAAAGGACATCAGCTACCATTAATTTTGTGCCCAAAATTAGAACTGTTTCTACGGTCCTGTTTCGGTTCACACTCTGATGGAAAAGCCAACCAACTGTCACACGGTAATGTAAAGATTTCCTCGCTGATGTTGCGTGTAAAATGTCTCGTATAATATAGCAAACTGCTACAACAACAATACTTTTACAGGAATTCGTTTTTGCACGATTCTCACGCAAGCAAGTCAATTACTGTGATTACGTTCATCATTGAACCCACGAAACTTGATCTAATGCCCGGATGTTTGAATCTTGATGAATATAGGTTTCTACCATTACAACTACTCCTACAAGGAATGCTCCCCTTTTATTGCTTTCAGCTCTCGTAAAATCTGACGAAAGCTCAGCGATGTTTTTCACTAAATAAAATTGTGAGTGAATGTCCTTTTTGACCTATTTTGGGCATGTTCTTCGATAAGAACTTATTTTCACGAGCCCCGCAACGTGGCCGGGATTGGGCGTGTGGATGCGGGTGACGGGGTACTTAAATAGATTGGCGTGAATTTTTCCCGTGTCGGTACGAGTTAATTTGTGGCCAAATTAGAGGTGGAAACTAGATCATTGTGGCATCGTTCCTTTATCATCCCTTTCTTATACTATTGACATCGATACCCATAGAGTGAATACATCCCATATGCCGAGGTTTGACCGTGGGCAAAACTTGATAATCGTCACTAGCGTCGTACCGACCAGGGACGGTTAATATCATTTAACGTCACCCCCCCCCCCCCATCTTTGTCCATTCATGCTACCAAACCTGTTTACTTACACTATAATACTTATCTTCCAAAGAAGGGAACTCATCTAACCCCTACCCTTCCCTCCCCGCACACCCTACCTGTGTCCCTCCGCGTACATCTGCAGGTTACCAATCTAAACCCTAGCCACGAACCAGATGCACTTGAACTAATCTAAATAGCTGTTTTACGTTGTTCTTGAGCGAAGTCTTCTGTTTGTCTGTCTTTCTGTGCGTTTGGTATTGTTGATCTTGCAACTTAGGTTCTGCTAGTTACTTCTGTACTTCCACTGGTTTCTATAAACAACCTCCTTCATCCTAGCTGCATGCACTGTGTATAGTGATCATGAATGGGGTGCTTTTACCTCTCTCAGTATTTCAGCAAGTGGTTACACGTTTAGTTACAATTTTGGCCGTCGTGGGATGAGGATGGCGCAACCTCGAGCAGGAATGGGTGCGAGAATGCCACCCCTGCCTTGTAACTTTCTGAACTTTCGTCGAATAGAGAGAAGGCTCGGGTATAAGCTGGTGCTCGTCCACGATCATGACATGTAAAAGAGTTAAAAATGAGCTTCTGTTGGCTTCCTAACTTGGGAATCAAGTATCCCATCTTACGTCCAAATATGTTCTTTTTACCCTGTTTATTTCACTTACAAATCGTTCAATGACTTCTTCTGCATTCTCAAAGCATTTGACATTCTCGGAATAGCATTAAGTATTTTTAGTTACAGCGTCTCCCAAAAGTACTAAAAATTTTATATTTATGCGAAAATAAATGTTTTTGATGCCATTTATCACAGGTGTTTATGAAACTTCGATCGACGCTTGTTATAAAAATCGATGAAAACTATATAAGCATGTATCTTCCGTAACTGACACTCTCTCTCTCTCTCTCTTTACAATGTTATTTGTCTCAGTCTTCCCATTGTTGTTAATTTTTTTTACTGTTTGACACTTCCGGACGATTTAATTTGTGTCTAAGCTATATTTCTTGTTTTGTTTTTATATATCATAGCCATTTTTGTGCTTGTAACAGGTCAAAAATGACTTTATGATACTGATTTGTATGTCAGTGCCATAACTTTATTCCTAAATGTAGATATTTCGTCGTAAAAAGTGGTGATCATAAAATGTTGAGTGGGTTACGAGGTTCAGAAGGATGACGAGTGCCACGTGCATATTTTGCATTCATTTCATTTCGAAACTCACACTTTGGTTTCCTTACCTCATCCTTCACCCCCCCCCCCCCCCCCCCCCCCCCCCCCCCTCCCCCCCCCCCCCCTCTCTCCCCCCTCCCCCCTGCTCTGGCGGCTGTCTTGCCCTTCTTCCCTCTGTTGTT
>JAAAKB020000020.1:478887-490461 GCA_010014835.2 Apostichopus leukothele | reverse complement strand
AACAAACCTTGGTACTAAATATGTGCAACGAAACTCGTTTTTTAAGCACATTTTGAGGCCTGCCCCGATGGACTAATGCAAAGTTGGAGAGATGTTAAATAAATATTTTACCTCATTGGCTTCTTCTCTTGTTGATAAAATGCCAACAGCTTCTGGCAAATACTATGATGATGCCCTCAACTTGTATGCAACTACAGTATTTTACCTAAGACTAGTCCTCTATAATTGTCAGCTGTCGGTGATGATGAAGTTAAGAATGCACTTGAGCACTAAATAAGCCACAAGACTTGATGGTATACCGGTTAAGTTCATTATTTATGGTACATTTCATACCCCCTCACCTAGCATACATTATCAAGTTGTCGTTACATCATGGTACAGCTCCTATGGATTTCAAAATAGCTAGCGTTATTCCTTTGTACAAAAAAAGTGATAAAATAAAGGAGGAGCATTATGGTCCTATTACTATCCTCTTAACATCCCTCTGTTATTATTTTACTGACGATATGTTATCCCTGCATCGCGGGAAGACTGAAACTAACTTTGGTAGACCTACTCTGACCTAGTATGGTACAGAATGCAGATCCCCTTAGTGTCATATATTATGGTGTCATGATCAAGAATTCTATATTATATGATGAGGATAAATGGTCGGCTCAAATTCTGTACAGGGAAGAGCGGTGTTTGTGCAGTAGTCTTACTAAAAAAATCTACACGTATACTTCAATCGTTTCAAAATAAATTGATCATGTTTACTTTAGGTCTGAAAGTATGTGATACTATACCTCCTCAGCGTTTACGGCATTTCTATGTACACAACACACCAAACGTAAGACAAACTTCATGTTCTTCGCCAAACGTTTCTCCCATTTTTTTTTTTGGCATATAAAGTTCCATGAAATTCGCATGAGGACTCTTTGAGGATATATAATATATTCCTTTCCTTTCAATCGGATTTTCCGTCTCGATTCTTTGGATAGGGTGGTGGATACTGTAAGATTACTAAACATTTAACAGACATCGACAATAACATCCCTTGGCAATGCAGTGCATCAGCTAATGAAACTTCACTTTAAAAAAGAAAATTAAGAAGTCAATATTTTTTTTTAAATTGTTGCATAATTAATAATTATTAAATGAGAAAGAATCTGCAATAGAGAGTAACCTTTAATAACACTGTAATGGAAACAATGTATTTGTAGGATGCCTATATACTGCTTATAATACTTGGTAGATTTATATGTGTTGATAATATTGTTGGGTGTATAATGTATATACTCCAAGAGTCTATATAATACTTGGTTCATGTACATGTGTTGAAAGAACGTATTGTACTATTTGTACATAACTATTCTCTATAAATAATTGGTTAATGTACATTTGTTGATACAAAGTCTTGTGGGATGTCTATGCTCTTCATAATACTATGTTGATGTACATGTGTTGGAACAATGTATTGCAGGTTTTCTATACTCTATCAAATATTTGGTAGATTTATATGTGTTGGAACAATGTATTGTAGGGTGTCTATAGGCCTACTCCACAAGTCTATATAATACTTGGTTAATGTTTGGAAAGAACGTATTATAGGGTGTTTATACTCTGTCTACTACTTGGTTGATTTATATATGTTGATACAGTATATTGTAAGGAGTCAAATACTTCACAAGTCTATATAATAATTGCTTAATGTACATGGTGTTGGAAGAACGTATTGTAGGTGTCTACACTCCATAAATAATTTGTAAAAAATTTTGCATTTTCACCTGGCCTTTGATGCAATTTGGTGCTCCAAATGAGATTTTTTACTCATTTGGAAATGAAAAAGGGGTTTTCTGACTTGCGAAGCGGGGGGGGGGGCGGAATGATACATCCGCCCCCATATTTTTCACTGGGGGGGCTGGCGCACCCAGCCCTCCCGGTTCCTACGCCCTTGATTGTCCCTACTCTATACAAATGTAAACTTCTAATTTGAGGCTGTCAAATTTGTGTCCCATGATTGCACCCTTTTGAAGTTTCATACCACAAATTTCTGTGCTACGCCCTCTGTTTTGCATTTGTGTTATACCTTATGCGCAAGCGCGCGCAGGTCAGCGATGTCAAGCCGTACCACATGACCGTATATTAACCAATCAAACTTAGCGCTACGACAACACCGCCAAGCTTCGTTTGCACTACTGGCCTTAATATTGAACTTGTAAATTTCTAGTTTTTACTCCAGTTTCTACATTCATAGGTTTTCTGTAGATATGATACCCGATATCTGTTAGATTGAATGTGTGTATTCTTCGGCTGTAATAGTTGTCAAAGTTAGTGTGCTGAAATGTGGATTTGAGAATGGTGCGATTTTGACGTGAAAACTGTGCAGTTACCGTACGTGACAGAGAGTCGGTACGTCCTTTAAAATAACATCACTGAAACGATCATATATTGTCAAAATGGAGTTTATGAACATTGAAATATATGAATTAAGTTTTAACGCAGCCACCACGTAGCATTATATTTCTCACAATTATTGCACTCCTTATATGAGAATGATATTGTTTTTAAAGACATCGAGACAAATAATTACGAATTTGATATGTTCTTTTGAAGTATTAATTTTAGAACTTCAAAATGTAAACATTAGCTTCATGAACCAACAAGTGAGGCAAAATTGCAACCAAAGTCCTCAATAATAATTAACAAATTATAAGGACTAGAAATTAAAAGGCAAAACGATTGATTCGGGGTCACATTTTTTCATTAAAGCTGCATGTAGAGTCATTTGCCTTTGTTATGATATGACGTCACTCTTGGGCACTTCCGTACATGTATGCATATTTTTTTCGCAACTCTCGGAATGACCTCCTCGTTTCCTCACAGGGTACATCAACGACCCCTTTGTTTCCATCAACCCGACGAGGAATTTCTCCCGGTTCCATAAGCTTCAATGAGCTTCAAAACTGGTGAAAAAGAGATACTATTTCCCTGAGATGTCAGAAGCATCAGCCACACTCACAAACCTGTGGGTTGGAGGTAATATCCACGTTACATTCGTCTGTTTATGCCCGTTACTAGTGATCAATGTATTGCCAATGCCTTGCCTAGCTAAGTTACCTATCCATTACGTGTATACTGTTGGCTCAGTAGACTTTTAAATCCAGGTGGTGGAGACTGCAACCATTACGGCAGTTAGGCCAACTCGACCATCTGTGAATGTGATCTGACACACGATGATGTTTCCACTGGGTAAGACAAACCACTTCAGTATGTGTACATTCAGTCCCAACTCAAATTAATTTTGATTATATGTTCTAGTACTAAAAGATGTATTTCAAATGTATGAATTGCCTCTATTTTTTGCAGTGGTAGCCTAATTTTCTCATAAAAGATCATAGGTTACGTTACATCACTTGAGTATTAGGCCTAAACTAAGTTAGGCTAATGTCTGTGTCATTTGGATGGTAATGACATGTTAGGCCTACTACCAGCCTAGTACTTGATCAGTGATGTGGGAGTTGAGTACTGTGGTAATGTGACTGCACATGTGGCTGGTATTGGTAAGAATGTATGTCAGGGGAACTATGAATTAAGTAACAATTATTTGAAATCACTTAGCTTTGGCTAAGGTCTATGATATTTTGAAAGTTAGTCCTATGGAAGGATTTAACTTGATTTAACCAAACTCTCAGCCATAGTCCTATGTAACAGGCTGAACAGACTGCAATTAATTTGGGTAATGCATTGTCACTGGCTTATTCACTAGGGTAGGTTGAGCTTATTAGACTGTTTTAGGTCAGGCTTAGGGCCTACTTCATGTTCAGAAACTTAGCTTGCCGATGGCTGATAATGATATAGGAAGATTGCTTGAACCTGTTCTTTTGAGCGCTGGAATGGCCAAAAGAAGTATGCCTATGGGACTCTTCATGAACATATTTAATCATAGCTTTCATCATCCAATGGGTGCATGGAAAGGTGAACATATTGTTTTGTTTACTATACTGCTAGCCAAAAAATTCAGGCCATTTGCAGATTGCTATATTAGAAAATGTTTGTATTGGTATGCTTTTATTTCAAGTGTGTATTTGTTTGGAAGTATGCATCTTTAGATATTGCTGAATGGTTAGTTCCAGCTCCATGTATGTGTTGGATGCAAGTGTTTGTACAGTTTGACAACATCCCACAAGGTGTGCAATAGGCTTAGATGTATTTAGAATAGTGCACTACAGTTACGTGTGGATTTTACCACTGTACCACCATGTGTCATGTGAAGCATTCCATAACATTTCCTTTCCCTCGTTCTGACAAATACTCCAGATTCTTAAACATGAAATGGTAGTTGTTATCTCTGATGGTTGATGTTATATTTTGATTGGAATTTTTGGGGACAGTGTATATTTGGGAACATCATGTCTAATTATGTTTAAAAGATAAACTAGAATTTTATTCCACATTTAGCTAAGTATTTGCCTGATTCATTTCTCAAAAGCTGATATATGTCTATTAAAACTGGAAATAGATGGCAGACAATGAAAGGTTTGCATTCCATACAAGTTGATATCTCAAACTGCCATCTAGGGAACTAAGCTATTTAAGATCTTTGGCTAGGATATTCATATTGTGCAAATAGAGCTCAATCAAGGGTGCTTACAAATGAGTGTGTAATTAACCTCTTGTAAAGTTAAAGTACCTAATCCCTTTGTAAATCAGATAAGAAGTTTTCAAAGACATTTACAAGTTAAAGGACAGTGTTCATGAAGTTGTCCTAAGCCCCCATTGTATGCTTTAAAGGGAGGGTTTAGTTCAAAAAATTCAAAGAGCTGTATTCATGATGGCTTCTTTGAAAGTGATCATTGGGGGTTATCAATACTTGCTGAAAGGGAAGAATTATCTTGTGTTGGAATTAACTATTCTGTGTTGGGATCAGTTCTGTTGAAATAACTTGCTTAGAGCTGCATATGGTATATATAAAATGAAGGTAATACAAGGCAGATCTTAACTTTAAGCGTGTTTAGTGTATCATCATATACGAGGCTTCCTGTATTCCAAGTCAATTGACCAATTATGCAGCACCACATATTTAAAAGAACCCAACAGAACTTGGCATGCTAAATGTGGGCATTAAAGAACTGACTGTATTTATTGCACATTTGCTAGTCAGTTGTGACAGGGTATAGATAGTAGTTTGCATTATTTGGTAGGAACTATGAAGATTTTTTTTTTTTTTTACATTTTTTTTTTAGTAAACTATTTGTTAGAAACACCTGTTGTTTCTTGGATTAAACTTGTACAGCCTTAACTGAGCAGTTTTACCATATTTTGGAATATAATGAGTACACTAACTATTGCTAAATATTCCAAATAGTTACACTTGTGGCTTCTATCCTGTACCACTAATCTGGATTTCTGAACTTGTAAATACCGCACATATTTTATGCATTGATTTCCTTGGCTTCAATCAATCTTCTGGTAGAGAAGATGGAAGTTCAGTGAATAAAGCAGTCATACATGTGTAGAATTATATGTGAAGGACTGAATGATTGGAGAGGCAGTTTATCCTTAAAGGTGACTCATTTATTTTGAGAACAGTTGATATCATATACTTATCTTAAGTTTCTTTTCCCCCATTCTTCTCGGTAAAATGTGATAAATTGGCTCCGCCCACCTCCTTGCACAGTTGGTAACATTTTGTTAAAAGCAGCTGGCAATGTTAAGAGACTTGACATTTAATCTGTTGTGCAATGGGCATAAGCCTGTTGGAATGCCATTAACAGTAGCATTAATTAACCACCCTGCAAACGAAGCATTTTGCGTTGCAACTTCTGATGCAACATGGAATTTTCTTACATGTTGAAGCTTGAGAAAAAAATGAAGAGAAAAGTGTGTTCAATATGTCTTGCCCAGGCCTCAAGGTACATGTGTGCGAACATGTTGCATGTGTATGTACAGCAACATAATGCACCTCATGTGATGAAGTAGGAAGATTTGTGAAACTGAACTAATAGCGTGCATTCTGTAGCAGTTCCAGTCGGGCGTGTCTCAATGATAAATGTATGTGTTGAAATAGGGTACGGTATATGTTGTTTCCCCATTTCTAGGAAAGATTGAGGTGTTAGGACTAATCAGTCATTTAACAGACACACAATTTCTTTTTCAATGTTACCGTAACTCTGAGAAACCTCTGTTTGCGTAACGTTAATGTACATGTTATGTAAAGTGTAATCGAGTGTGATGGCATGGCTCATGTGTTATCTGTCATGTGACATGACCATGCAAATTTAGTACCTGCATGTAACCATGAGATAGTATGTCGGGTGTGTGTTCAATTGGCCATTAATGTCATGGTAACCGTGAGGTCATAAACATCTCAAGATTCGATTGAAACATCGAGGTCAGGCAATGGCTTCCCAAAAAGACGCAGTCTACTTTTAAACATATTCCATGTTTACGGAACGTTGGGAAAGTGTAAAAAGTATAACACTATATTGAGTTTATTCTCTAGGTCTCAAGACCTCAAGTAATGAATGACCGATAAATTATTTTGTGACCTATTTAATCTGTTTTAGGTCCTGGCTTGGTAATGATACTACTTGGGTCTCATGCAAATGAACAGAAACATGACAGTGTTAACTAATATAATGTTTTGAATCTATGGCCTTACTAATATAGCATTCCACTAGCAGGAAGAACACAGACACTTGAGTCCTACACTAGATACTAGACATTATCACTAGTCATAGTGTGCAGACTGCCTTTAACACTCACAGGAAATAACCAACTGGGGAGTTTTGGCAGAGAACTCTTTAATTTCTTTCAACATCATTGCAGGCAATAGCAATTCTAATCCCTAAGGCTGTTATATCACTTGTTGTTAAATCTACAGGGAGTGTTAAGTTAAGTTCATACAATGGCATACAGTGCATGAGTACAGCATATATATATATACTGTATATGCTGTACTGCAGTTGATTACATCTGCATTGATATCGTGTCATTCTAGTACTAGTAAAAGATTGGAATGCCAGTTGTGTGGTTTCACTACTTGATCTGAATGGAAGGTTTAATCCTTTGGTAATGCTAGTGCAGTATGTTGAAGATTAAATGTACATAATGTCTGGTATCAAGTATCATGTGCATGGCAACCAGCTGCCATTTTGGTTAAGTGTAAGGTAGCTAGCTATAGTTCACTTGGGTAACACATGATATTATTGAAATGATTATTATTAACCCATATGACCATTGATTGATTACCAGTTAAGGTCTGTGAAGCAGACTTTACATATATATTAGAATGTTCATCCAACTAGCCAATGTTAAGGAACATTGTGCTACATAGTAGATAATACTGTAATTAGAATTTAGCCTTCATTAGTACCTCTATTGAAAAGGATGTAACCATGGTGACACAGTTGTCAAAACAAAAAAAAATGGGCTGTAACCAAGATCTCCATTAAAACTTTGCAGCATGTAATGGAATGTGTACATGGTAACCAGGGTAAAGTCAACACAGAAAGTGCAACATAGTCACTACAAGTCACTATTTAGAGCTCTAAGTTGCTTCCTGTTAGGTGCCATTATCATAGTTCTCCCTGCCTACAGGTGGGGCTTTAATTTGTCTTCACAAACCCAAGAGGTTTTTATCTTCGCGTCATGAAAACAAGAAAAGAATTGGCGAAGAAACTGACGAATCGTTCTAATAGACCGTACATTGAATGAGCAGGGAGTTTTGAATCGTTTATCTCAGACTGTCATCTTCAAGTGCAGATTGCCTGTATCCTACTGTATCAAGATATTTAAGCACACAGGCCCAACGATATGCTGCTCCAACTTATCTCTTTTACATCATAACATGGTTAGACTTGGGGTGATGGTTTAGTTTTACACCCAATCGCCCAAAATAAAGGGATAATTATATAATTGAAATAAAAGAAAAGAAAAGAAGAAAGATGTGTCCTGTGCTTACTCCTATTATAATGAAATTATTATGGAATTATTATGGAATTATTATGGAATTAAGTGCCAGCCTGTCGGGAAGTACAGAAACAACAATAGTGTTAAAACATACCATTACTAGTTCACATTTGAAGATGGTCCCAGGGAATAATTTATCCAGTGCTTGCATCGTAAACTTCTATTCAAAATGGGCAAGTTGCTATACAAGTGCAAAGGTGTGTACACATAGTTGTGAACTACTTTGGACATAGGAAACATAGGTCCTTTATATCAGACAAAATTCAGAGTTTTCACAACTGCTACACAAAATTTGAACATTAATTTGTTCCCCGGGTCCTGCAGGACCTACCTGTACTCCCGGAAGGGATCAAAGATGTAGGCCTTTCTAATTTGCTAACATAGAGAAGATTTATATGCCACAATACTATCTTCGCAGACTGGTTCTGTAACCAATGGTTAGTTTCGTAGCCTTTCTTGTTAAAGCCTAGATATCATTAGAACTCAAGGGGGTGTACAGTAATTTGCAGTTTGACGTTATTTAAATTTTGGATAAATGCTTTCAGAAAATTTGCGCCAGTCTTTTCATGGGGGGAATCTGACACGACTTGGTTGATAGAATTTTGTATCGTGTAGGAGTATCACATTATGTTAAAAGATCTTCTGAGTGGGTGGGTGACCTAATTTGTTTTTGTGTTTAGATGTAAGCAAATATGCCAATATCTGGCATAATCACAAAAAATGGCAGACTCACACTTTTGGAAGTTTTTATTCCATTTAAATATTGAAGGTAGACTGGTAGAGTACTTTTAAAATAAAGTGATGTCTTGTTTGGGACTTTACAGCACTGGAGAACAGGTTGGATAGGACTATGGTTAGACCTTGTAATGAACCAGTAATGGTAATACCCGTATAGGACAACCACTGCGTAAGTGTCGTAACGTTCATGTAAGGTTTGCTTGGTCTGCCAAATATATTCTAATTTTCTCTCCCATATTTCTGCAAGTTTATGCAAATGTTATCCAGCAGATGCATTAAAAAGTTATTTTGCAATCATACAAAGAATATTTTCCCATTGGTTCATTTAACTTGTGCATGGCACTGCGAGGCTGTATGGGCCATAGAGGTTGTTAAACTTTTCCACATGACTTTTGAGTGCAAACATCACACAAGCCTGTGGGTGTTTTTCAAAAGGCAATTGTAGGATACAGTGTTGTATGGCCTTGCAGTACAAATCAGTATACACACAGAAGGAACAGTTCATAATAATGTTTACACAAAACTGAACATACAACTTTAACAGCAGGCTTACATACAACAAGAGACCAGTAGTATTTAACTTTGCATAGTAACAAAGGTTTGCCCCTGGGCAGCTGACTGAAATTAGATAGCTGTCGGAACCATTCCCATCACTAGTAATATGTTAGTTTGGTCACCCCCATTACACCCCCCTTCTCTCCCAAGAGCAATTGTCAGTGTCCTGTGCTCTATAATCCAGCCCTCCTTTGTAGAGTACCAATCTACATCAGGTGTCTTACTATGAATCTGCATTTACATATTACTGTACATACAGTTTTGTAGAAAATAGATGCAGGTAAACAGACTGATATACACTGCGTAAAAGTTGTCGAATGTGACAACACCTTGTTATGCTACTCTCACGTAAATGATGGTTGAGATACCAGTATTGTTGGAGACAGTACACGATACTCTGCACATGATCACATGATCATACAAATTATGCCTTAAAGGGCATCCACATGTTCAGTATGGGAGAATCAAACCTGAAAATATGCATTGATTCCGTGAGGCCATACTGTACATATACATTTATTTATTTATTTACTGTTTGTCAGTTTCTTTTTCAAAGATGGTACCGACACTATTAATTTGAGCGAGAAGCAAAGGTTAGGAGATCACATAAGAAAAACGTCCCCTCGCTCCACCTGACCTCCTGCTCCACCTGACCTCCCGCTCCACCCGACCTCCCGCTCCACCCGACCTCCCGCTCCACCCGACCTCCCGCTCAATCCTTACCTCCCGCTCCACCCGACCTCCCGCTCCACCCGACCTATCGCTCCACCTGACCTCTCTAGCGGATGTAGGGAAGCAGTTTGTTGGATTATGGGACCGGGGAGAAGTGTAGAATAGTATGGGGGAATTGTTGCTTTGATTTTACTTGTTGTTATTAATAAATAAATCACAAACCTCTTTCAGATTAGTAAAGTATTTTAACTGTGCAAGGTTTAACCAGGAAGCTGCTCCCTGGTTTTAACTACAGACAGCCTGTCTCTCTTGTAGTGAACAGTGTCTGTTGATATAATTTACTGACATAACAAAATTTTTGCAACTGGATGTTGTGACTGATACAGTATAAGGTCAGGAAAATCTTTCACTAGAAGACATGTACTTCTGCGACTTGATTACTTGGGTCTAGTTCAATACATGTATCAGAATGTGTGTACAGTATGTACTATAAGCATCTGCTATGGGTGGTTAAACCACTTTAAGCTGATAAACCTTTGCATACTGTACAGTAGGTTAGCAAGAGTTCCCTGGTACAAAGATAATGTGTGTGTACAACAAGTACGCTATCAGTAGTGTTCAAGGGTTTGGCTAGTTTCATTTTGAATGGTATGTTTAGTTTGTTATTTTGGGGTTACATATTTACAGTTCTTTGATTTACTAGAGCAGTGACCCATGAGAAGCCTATCTTTTGTCTCTTAAGTAATTTAAGCAAAATTTCAACCTAAATAGTTATACACTGTAACAATGTGTGATTTGAATCTAGGCAATAAACTGTGCATTTACTTCACCCTGTTAGGTCAGGACTGTATTAGTCACTCACACAGTATGCGAGAAGAACAAGTGACAGATCACTCCTGAATATGAAATGGGGAACACAATTCAATGCCTTGAAAAGCCCTGTTCTGATGTTTTCAACTGGTGTTACCCTGCTCTTTGGTCATAAAATGGACCACAAAGTTCCCTACCCACTGCTGTGTTATTCTATCATTGGGTGAATAGGAAGTAGATTAACTCCGGGCTGGTGTTTAGATGGATGTGGAAGTTATAACCCCGACGGCGCCCACACAGCTCTGATTTAAATGCAAACCGTGTGCGCATCACCATAATTTCTTAACATACAAGTGCAAAATATAAATATTATTGAAGAAAAGTACCTTTTGCAGATATTATGTATATATGTACTTAGCATTGGCATTCCTCCTCCCCCCTCCCCCACCCAATGCTCAAGTATGCTTTAACAATTAAGAGGATAAGAAGTTACATATACGTTTATTCAGGTACTAACAGTCATGCCCACAAGAAAACCTTTCTTGGAAGGCGCTCGCATCTCATCCTGATTCGCAACATTTAAAGGCATTGAAGACTCGCCCCAAACCGCGTGCCGCCCTGTGAAAAATCTTGCAAGTGAAGTTTTCTTCTTGTCGCTACAAAATGCAGACAGTAATGAAACATGATTCCTTGTTACCTTTTATCTGGACCTGAGATCAGGGAGTTCCATAACAACTCCCTGCTGAGATGTCCATCGCGGCTATGTACAATGTGTTATGGGTATTGACCGTAGCTGCATGTAGTGACTGTACACTAGTGTCTAATTACCGACGGTAGCAAGCTGTG
>JAAAKB020000020.1:309841-320918 GCA_010014835.2 Apostichopus leukothele | reverse complement strand
AGTTACCAATGACCAGGGTTAAGTTGTAAGGTCGTGTGAGAAGGCCTTGGCCCTGAACAAGACTGTAAACCTAAAATTAAAATTAAATTAAATTAAATTAAAATTAAATTATGCAGCTGGTTGGTGGCATATTCCTGATTAAGCTGTCAAATTAAGTTTTGTCTCTAACAGAGCTGTCTTCTTTAGAATTTGTCTTTGAAATTGCTTCCCATCTGAACTTTTTTTATCTTAACAGAGCTGTCCACTTGATTTTTATCTTTGACAGAGCTCGGCACTTGAGTTTTCTATGACACAGCTGTCCATTTGACTTCTATCTCTTTCACAACTGTCCACTTGAATTTTGTCTCCGATATAGCTGTCCATTTGTCTCTTATCTGAAGTAATACTTGTCCACTTATGTCTTTTACACAGCTGTCCACTTATGTCTCCTACACTGCTGACGAACATGGTTATTCAAGAAGTACTTACATCTGCTGATTGCACATGGTTTTTGAATTCATCCATGAAGGTGTTGGAGAGGGTCATATCCTTAAACATTCCTTCTAGCTTGGATGTGAACTGACAACCACACTCCGTCTGAAATAGAACATTGTAATCTCTTGTGTTATTGCACTTTGGTTACCTTCTTTGGTAACATCAGAAAAGGAAGCAAACCTTACCACCATAATCAACGTATGTGAATGAAATGTCAGTACAACCCCTCCCTACCACCACCTGCCCCCAGCTCTACCTCTCCCACCCTTCTCCCTTAAAAGCTAACAAAAAATTCTTATATTCTTGGGAGATATCACTGCTTCGACATTGTGTTTTAAAGCTGATATTGAACTGAAAATGACTTTGTTTGTCTTGACAATAGTTCAATCATTTCTAAATAATTTGTCTTCAACAGGAGTTGCTCTAAGGTGACAATCTAACTTTAGAGAACATTGACGAATAAGCAACCATTCAAGGATGAATCAACAAGAAGATTATAACAGTCAAAGTAAAGTTTTTGAAGAGCATCTAACCGGAGGATATCACAGACCACCTACTGAGATCTACGTCCTGGCATATTGACAAAAATAACCCTCAAAAAACAGACTTTCCATAGGGTTTACAATCGAAGAACCATATCTCAAGTTAGATACGAGATATCAAGATAGGAATTTCAACAAACAGTAAAAAAAAAAACAAAAAAAAAAACTCTATTTTAAGATGATGCAAAACTATGGACTTACTTTCAACTTTGAGATCATATTTTTCTCTGAGTCATCAGAGACACTCTTGTTGAGCAGCAATCTCTTAGCCAGATGTTGCTTGTAGTATCGTTCAAAGATATCCTTCTCCTGTAGGAACCTGAACAGGACCATACTCTTGTCAAGGATTGCTTCAACCTCTTGCTCTGACAACTGAGAGATTTAAAAAAAAAAAAAAAATTTAAAAAAAGGAGCAATCAAAATATTTATTTGTGTATTAGATGATACTACATGACAAGCTATGAAACTTTGTATGGAAAGAATTTAACTTATTTTATGAAGATAAAGGCGGTCAAATGTAATAATAGAAATCTTTTAAATTTCATTACTTTCATTTAGTAACCCCCACATCCCACTTCTGACCAGATTCACAACGTACCTGGTGCAATGTTACATACAGACATTATGAAACAGCTCTACACATCCAAAAGGTGGAATCTACTGGAAATAAGCCCTTGAAAAATTAATGGCAATGACAAACTCAGCCCCTGGTGGCTGTATGCAAATTAGGATAGGCCTTGGTACGTCTGCCACCTTACGTGTGTTGTAGTTCTGGGTAAAGGGGTGATATTGTCACGAAAACAAACTGCTTACAATATATCTTGTGCTCATATATTTGTGTGAAAGGAGAGATCCATGTAAGATACAACCAGCAATGTTTCCTTCTCTCATCACTTCATCCAAACATTTGTAGAAACTAATGTCCCAAACTTGTTATCTTGATAATTAGTATTGTGAAGATCTTTGGTTTTTTCACCCCTAATTTCTATTTTACTTTTGCCTCCAATTTCCCTCCCCCCCCCCCCCACTTGTCAATGTCAGAAGAAAAGCGAATAACGTTGAACGGGCAGACTCACCCCTTTGACGCCTTTCTTCAATTTATCGTCGATGAATAGTGACAGATATTCCGGGGACTTTGGGTTAAGGTTGAGGAAGAATTCAAAGTCTCCTGAGATGGTTTGCTTAAATTTCCGGTCGCTACTGAATGACTCTTTCAAAAACATATCAAAGTTGTCCTTCAGCTCTAAAAGATCCTGGAAGAGAGAGAGAGAGAGAGAAGAGAAAAAAAAAACTTCTTACATAGACAATGCTGACATAGCATGTTCCTAGGTTTATAAAGAGCTGTCAACAATCAGGTTTCATGATTATAGACAACCAGTTCTAGCTCAGGCCACAACCTTTCAAAGTTATTTTTCTTGTCCAGGACGGTGCAATCAACTGGTAATTCCTTGATGATTATGATAATAATAATAATAATAATAACAATACTGTCCTGAAAGGTCCAGTTAATTAACGATGCTAAACAACCACATATGCATGTGGGAGATCCCAGATGGCTTATAATTTACACTTCACTTCCGGTTGCCATACAAGTCACACTTTTTTGCTCATCTTTGGAACATTTTAGTTTTATCCATATTTTATTTTCATTAAGTACTCAAACCCGATGCCAACGGAGTGCGTACAAGATTGAGGTAGAGGTCTGAATTCCGTGCTCACCTGAACGTACTGTATCGGCTGTTTCCCTCCACCACCATCTTCCTCCTGCACTAAGGCCTTGCCTTGCTCCCGGAGGTAACCACTTATACATTTACACATTGTCTCCAATCCACTTGCGACTCGGATGAAAAGCTTGTACATGCAGGCTAGATCTGTGAGGAGACATTCAAGTCATGGTTAGAATCATTCAATCTCCACCAGCATGTGGGAGCAATTTAGAGGCGGGTTTGAAATTCAAACAAAAGATTTATTCACGGGCCTGTAACAACACATTAAATCAATAAAAAAAAGGTTGCGGGACTCGGGTCGGGTTTTGCAAGGAGTCTGGCTCGGCTGGTGCAGGCCGGTTTTCAGACTCGATTGTGTAGAATTTGAACACGGGTCGTCATGACCTCGGACTGATAGCAACACAAGCCTGGCAAAATTCAGCCGATTTTATATGTATTATTGATAAAAATTTCCCAAATTATTATCGGCATCACTTTGGTTTGGTTCCCAAGTGATCAAGATTTTGCTATGGTAAAGACAAGTATCTCGATTCAGAAAATGGAAGGATCCCATACAATTACTTTGTTTTCTTTTACTTTTACTTTCTTTTTGTCAGGTTTCATTCAAATTATTCAGAAAGACCAAACTCACCCTCCTTTTTGTTGTTTTGCAACATGTGAACAACACCAGAGTTCTCCATCTTTGTTGAGAAAAAAAACAAATTAAAATATTGGTGTATCACAATAAATCAGATAATATTAATAAATAACTTTCTAATGGCCACTTACTTTGCAAAATATGTATTTACAGGGCCTAGAATTTCACAATTTTAGCAACTTCCTAAAAAAACATGCAATTACAGTTATCTCTAGTACAATGACTGGTACCATCTTCCAGGAAAATATTTCCTTTTTTGATTTGAAGAGAAGGCACCATTTTTGCCCTTATTTCCAAGGTACGAAATAAACTCACATGGCATTGCCACAACACAAAGGCACTGCAACTTTGAGTTTTTTTTTAAACAAACAGTCTCAGGGTGCAAACAGAAATCATGTTTTTAGTTTTACAGTATGGCTCATATTTGTAATGTCGCTTGGTAGACTGGCAATGATAACTTTGAAAATTCAAAAATGTTTTGAATAAGATACCAGCAGACAACTTCGACAACTGTGTGAGCTCCGTAAGTTTGAGAGGGTATTTAAAGCTAACATTCTGAAGGTGTAAGCAAGGAGGGGGAAAAATGGGTACCAATGCAAGCATGACCTGCTTATCTCTTAGCCTATCTCTTTATTTGTACTTGCCTCAACAACTGTCTTCATGTGCTTGCTAATCAGTTCCTCTTCTAGTACCTGAAAGAAAGAAAAGGAAACAGACAACAATTACATGTGTTAATTAATTAATTAATTAAAAAAAAATTAAATATATTATATATATTTTTTTAATTAATTAATTAATAATACTTCTTAACCCCTTTGATATAAAAATACATTTGGAATAAGGGTTTTTTGATTCATTGCTAAGTTTCAAATGACAAACTTAAAAGTAACAATGCACGCATCATTTTCAAGTAACACTACTTATTCAGACACATGGTTACAACCAAATCATCGACAGAAAACTGACAAGAGATATTCTGTCAGATTTTGGTGTCGGAAATGACGACCATCATCCCAAACATAACTATATATGTCCACAGAGTGGGTCAGTTGCCATAATTATATATGTCCACAGAGTGGGTCAGTTGCCATAGCACTAACAGTACATCTCTGTGAAGATTTTGAGGGAGCCTACCTTCACGATGGGGTCCTCAGTAGACTTGTCCAGGCAATGAAGTGCTCTTTCAGTCTCTTCATTGATACGGGCTTCTACCTTCCTGATGTAAACAGAAGCGCTGTTCTCTGTCAAGAAATTCTGTGACTCCATCTGCGAGAAAAATACAACACCTATTTATGTATCAATTGCAATGGTGGCATGGTGGAGCCACTATGTAGTTCAACTGTGGTGGAAAACTCGGATAAAGTTGTCTCTTATTTTAAGTGTATTATTTCAATTATTCAAAGCGTTACAAATGAACTAATTAAAGTTTAGAGTTGACGGTTTACAGCCTTGTTTGAGGCCAAGGCCCCCTCACTTGACTTTACAACATAGACCATTGGTCATTGGCAACTTGACATACACACACCAAAGTGTGCACAATTCAAATCCCTCCTTGGGCACTACATGACAAATGTTGCATGTTTACACCATGTTATTAGCAGGTACTGGATGCCAATTTATATTAGCAAATTTTTAACAGCAGCCAGAGTGCAGTCCGCAGGTCCGGCCTACATAACATCGGACCTCAAAATTCAGGCTATTCGCTGGCTAAATGCCAGTTGATTTCACTCCTTTGCCAGAATAATGAAAGGAGGGAAAGAAAGGAAGAAAAACAAAGCCCCGCTTGCATTTTGTCTGCCAGAGCAAAGTAGTGTTACTCTTGCATTAATTCAAGAACAAGAGCCCAACAGGCACTATCGTTCCTTCCTTAGTGGAATATTAAAGTGTTGTATGCCATCACCCATTAGCATAATATTTATGCCCACATGTACCACCTACTAACCGACAACTGTATATCCAAGTTTGAATGCAATCCGATTTAAGGTTGTGGAGTTATTGCCAATTTTAAAATTTTGGTCCCTCCCAAAGACATTGGGGCCAGTTAAAATTTTGTGCGTAAATGGTCCCAAACATATTTTGGCTCAGAAAAACTGGCTCAGAAAATATACCACAGGCATCAGACTACTTCTCTATGCACTGCTCATCAGTTTCGCTAAACATCAAAATAAATTTGGGATCTATGACATTGTAAGGAACTTGACGGACTTACAGTATAAAAGTCTGCAGACTGCTCCAGGAAAGGCTGTTCAAAGTCTTCTTCGTAAACGGTCCTTGTCTCGATACCGAGAACCATTAGCATCTGGCAAGCATTCTTCACTGCTAATCTATCTACTACTTCCCCCCTCCTCTCTCTCATCACCATGTCCAGCAGCGTCTGCTGTAGATGCTCCCGGATGTTCCCGTACCTCACGACTTGGTCTCGGAAGATCTTCAGTCCAAGGTTATAGACGTTGTCTACATTGTTCTGTTGTACGTAGACTCTGTCCTGTGAAGCGAAACAGTTAAATTTTGTAATGAAGAGACGTGACGATATAAACTTGCACATTTTTTTTAGAAAAGAATTATTTTGAATAAAATGTGGGTGTAGCCCAAAGATTCATTTGAAGGGATGGGCAGACAATGGGAGCAGACAATGGGCAGACAATGGGAGATAGGCAGACAATGGGAGCCATGAATATTCAGCAAATCTGGTTGCAAACAATCCCATGTCAATAATGTATTCGCTGTCCAGTTACACCTACTTGGTAACTTATTTTTTGCCAGATACACTTTTGGTTACTCCAGGACATGGAACACAGTGGGTGGTGCCTTATGTCATCAGGATGCATCTTCACGATCCTGTTATGATCTAATTTCTTTGTTTGTTTAAGAGTAGATTTGCTCTGGCTCCATCAAAAAGCATTTAATTATCATCTTCTTTCTTTCCAGATGAATGGTTCATACATTTTCAGATGAAACAAATGAAAGAGAATACATTTTCGAGAAAAAAAAATGGTCATGTAGAAAAAGAAGAAAAAACAAAGGATAAATTAAGAATTTCAATTATGTTCTCATGGCCTCTGTGTCTCAATATTTTTCCAGAACTTCTCCTTATCCAATATTGGGTCTTCAGAAAGCAGCCTTTAGAATTGTTAAGACATAGCGACAAGGCAAGGAGAGAAACTACTCCAAGATGGAGCTACTGACACATGTTTACGTTGACTAAATGTTTGCAGATGACTAGGGCGTGATGTCATGTAAAAGGTATATTCCAGTGGCAATTAATGCAGAACTTATATCCAACTAAAAACTAACCTTCAGTACTAGCTGAAAACCACCATCTCAATACCTTTACTAAACTCAATTTTGACTGGCTAAACCTTCCACTACTCTAGGAAGGTATGTGATGTCATCTGGGCAGATGCTCTTCAAAAGCTTTTCTGAGCGATCAACTTAAGCCACCAGCAAATCTGTTTCAATTCCTGCAATATTTGTTCTTACCATGTACATGAGAATGTCTCTGATCATCACCATAGCGGTCTGGTGGTCGTTCCAAGCAGCATTTAAGGTTTGTAGGAAGTTGTTGTTTAGAGCGTTTAGTATTTCAACTCTGACCTTAAGAAAGAAAAAGAAACAAAAGAGAAAGGGCTAGTGGCAAAAGGGTCATCTTCATTAAGCAAATTAAATGTACCCAAAATGAGGAGGTGGTACAAAAACTTCCATTATGTATACTTAAAGTATTTGATGTACAACGCAAAGAGCATATTTCTGTCTTCAATACTGTATGCTACATAGGCATCCAAAAAGACTAAATCAATTTTGTTTTTACATATTCCATAATTTGCCTTTTTGTACTACTGAAACACTGCACCTCTTACGGAAACAATTTTCATTCTCCATTTTAAACGGAATATGACGATACCCAACCCTGTCACAAGTAGAGAGGCAAATATCGAACCCTCGTGAGGTTGGCATTTACCTTTTCCACCAGATGAGAAGTAACGACATCTCGTAAGCCTTTATAGAGTCTTTCTCCGTGCTTGTGGAGTACCATTGTGTAGGCATTACGGTAGAGCTCTTCGAAGCTCAGGCCGCTGTTGTTCTTCCTCTGTATCTCCTGGATGGCATTATGAAGTAGATCCCATATGTTGGCAACATACTTCTCATCCATGCTCGTCTTAAATTGCAAAAAAAAAAATACAAAATTGATAAGTACATGAATGTTTCTGTAAATATTGCACTTATCCTTTTGGGACTTTCAAAGTGAACATTAGATCCAATCTAACCATTAAAGGATACGAAGTGGATATATAGCCGTCAGACGGTTCCCGATTCCAGTTTACTATTTAGTATTCAGACTTCCGTCTGACATGCACAGTTATCAATCTTGCGGACTTGTGATTTTTTTTCTTTTTTTTTTCAGTTTTTCTTTTTCTTTTTTGTTTTTTTGTGTTTTGTTTTGAAGTGACGGCTAAATAGTAAACTGGAATCGGGAACCGTCTGACGGCTATATATCCACTGCCTAGAGGATAATTGTATGTAAATACATATATATATAACGCAGCTAACACTCTCATGAAACTTCTGCATTTTCTTGTTATAATTATTCTCAAGAACAAGACAGACTCTAGACTGAAGGGTGCACCTTTTGGAGTTGCATGTTGAAAAAAATTAGCACCATCCTCAAACCAAGAGAAACACACAAAACTTGCTTGCAGTTTTTACTATCAGGAATACAATGGGCCTGAACCACTTTCAATTCCAAAACTGGCTTATATTGAAATTTTTTGAGATATTAAAGAAAAGTTTTATCTAATCAGCCACATTGAGTGCTAACTCAGAATGGGATAGTTTAATGTATAGACAATTTGAGGGATGAAAGTAGGACACATTGTTACAGTCTGGGGGAGAGGTCCAAGTTGTGGGGTTTCCCCTCCCATTTAATGTAAATTAGTTTGAAGGGTACCTACACTGTACTAGATTTGAAGATAAAAGCAATACATCTTACTTGTACTAATCAGAATGGATGATGTAATGTTACTATGGCAAATAATCTTTTGGTGTTCAAATTAGAGTAGCCAGTTGGCTAAAACAGTGGAAATGCTTTTCCCCTATATTTATTACAAGTTGCATTCATTATAATTGTAAAATAGAAAAAAAAAGCAGACATGTCCAAGGAAATCTGGACATACATTATATGGTAACCCTACCTACATGTGTGTGAACAAAAGTATATTTAAGGGTTTACTTCAAATGATATCTACACAGCATTATAATGACAGACAAGAATATGATTAACTGGCATAATTTGTCAGCCCTGGGCATTGGTTCAGTATGCACTCACCTTGAAAATCAAATAATCAAATAGCATCCAGGGTGAGGAAGGTCCATCAGATAGAAAACATGTATAATAAATCACTTATGCATTTGCAACTCTCTTAATATTTCTAAGATTTCTTCAGAGGTGAACTGGCCATGAATCTACCATAGTTAATCATTATAAAATATGTCATTGACTGCCCTTTTTGTTATGGCACAAATAGTTGCACATTGGCCTTGAACTGATATCCCAGGACTTGATACACTGGACTACATTGTTGGTCTCATGCCTATGTGAAAACTATTCTATTCAGCGGACATAATTACCCGACAGAGTACAGACGGACACTTAGTATTTTCATATTCTCACATATAGACTGCTTCCTTTTGAGTACCACATGCAAAGAAAAACAGTCTTGACAGTTGCCAAAGCAGGATTCTGTCAAAAGTGACATGATATAATAATTTAAATAGACTCTAGGGCCTAGGTAACCCACAAACAACACTGCAATCAATGAATTGTGCGATGATAATAGATAACCTTTACTTACAGGAAATGCCCTTATCCTCATTCTGGTGTCTTTTCGTGGCTGTCTCTGGTTCATAGTAACGGTGGTGATGGGTTGCTCTCCCTTTAACAGCTGGGAACTTGCTACTGCTGACAACTAAGCCACACCTAGACCCACTACAAAGTCTTAAACCAAAATTGGTAAATATTATCCTAGGCTAAGTTAGCCCAATCATTCACTTATTCTGAAGCTATATTAGCGACTGATAAAAGGAAAGACCTGTGTCCGTGGCACTTCACACTATCAATGGTGCAGTTTCCTTTACTAGGTGACTGCCAAGTTCTAGACTAGTGCACGCATAGACTGATGTTTCATTAGGCCCCTAATGAATAATTTCTGCTACTGTACTGCATAGGCTACTTTACTGTAGGCTAAGTAATAATGTCGCAGCCTTAAGCCATTCGCTGGTAAATGACTTGTTTGATTTGGTAATTAAATCTCAAAAAGTCACAACACAATCTAAAGCCTAGGCTATGGGTAGGCTAGTAATTTAGACCTTGGACCTAGGCTAATAATATTGGTCGCCTATTGCAGAACTTTGTTATGCTCTACGTGCGTTTGTATTCAATTTTCCCCGTAAAGCTTGAAGTGTTGAAGTACGTCTTTAAGACATCGTAGACTTTCGAAGTTGTTACCAGTTGATCAAAATTTCGGGGTCGCAATATTCATGCCATTGTTAGGCTGGGTATATTCTCTTTCGTGAATAGTGAATAACTTATACTGTTCACCAATACAGTGCTCTATCGTATGCATTGAATGCTATAGACATTCTCCAATTTCTAGAGAAAAGTATAACATTAGAGTTTCAGTAGGTTGTCTGGATTCGGGTACACATATTGAGAGAAAAACAAAGTTCTTTGAAACAATTGAATAAATAAATTATTTATTCTTCTAGCATTTCTAAATTATTTAAATTCTTTTTATAATGTTTTATTTATAATAAACTGTACATATTACCTTCTTATATATAAATTACTATTACAAAAGTTAATAAAGTGGTACGAGGCTGTACAATGACGTCATGAAGTGAGCAGGCAATTGTTAAACTTGTTTTTATGAATCATATTATATTTGCTTCATGTTGCTGAAGAAAATAATTTACAAATAATATTTTGTCTTTATTCATAAAAATATTATTTCATATGTTTTACTTGATGCAATAATTTAAAATACGTTGCGCCCAAAACACTTTTATTCATGATATGATTGAAAATGGCAGCCCCCTTGGCCGATCGCCTCCGTACTTATATGTTCATTAAAACGTGTTTGAAATGATGAGAAAGCAAAGTAATCACCGCAAAGACAAGTAAGAGCAACTGTTAAGCACCTTTCTGCTTTAATGCCTACGGTTAATCTTGTAGATAAGTTCACTCATGCTTTGAGAGCTTAACTTTTAACGTTAGGCCTAAAGTTACATTTAATTATAACGTTAGAGTTAGACTAGGCTAGGCCTATATATTTTTTATAACATTGATTTTAATTGAATTTTTACTGTTGGCGAGTCCTACGCTTAAGACAGGTAAGCAATATTAAAAATTGTTGCACCAACTATAGCCATATCATGTTTTAAATAGGATTTGTGGAAGGTTCAGTATCTTGCTTTATAATACTGGTTGGATGTTGTAGGCATATTGCCCGTGTTCAATTTCTCCATCTTCAAGCACACTGTCACACTCACAGGTACAGTACTTGGTAGCATGGACACTTCGAATTCCGGACACCTAAGCCTTAAAACACCCCAAAACTATATCTGCTGGTATAAATCACCTGAAAATATACTTGATATGGTGGGAGAAGTGTGTTATATTACGATACACGGCCAAACTTTCT
>JAAAKB020000020.1:283495-300298 GCA_010014835.2 Apostichopus leukothele | reverse complement strand
GGTAGCAAGCTGCGTGCATAGTTTCTGGTATCGATGGTGTTGTGTAACACTTCTGTTACACCTCATTCGAAACTAGGTCAGATTAACGGCATGAGACGTTTCTTTTTGCGCGAGTCTTCACACCCTTTAAGTTAGAGGTCCAAACTGAGAATCATATGATAACCTTCACTCCTATAAATCTATTTATCTGATCAGGATGAAAATCAATGGCAGTGATCATGCTGTTGAGGGTGGGGGAGGGGGAAAAAATGTGTGCAAGGATATTAAAGTCAAAGGTCGTTCAAGGTCATCAGTGGCCGAAATATAAGAGATTAAAAAAAAAACTGGTCTTTTATTGAAAGGCTTTGAACCTAGTTGTGACCAAAGCTGGGTAACAATAATCATGTAATAAGTTGTATGTAAAAGAAATTGCAGAGGAATTAGGAGGTCAAAGGTCATATGAATTTGGTCGCAGCCAAAATGGGGTTTTGCTCATATTCTCAGCAACCTTGGTCTAGACAATTTACCTTGTGAAATATCAAAGTAGGTCATTCATCATGTTAAACAATTTTCATAATGAAAACATGAAATCACTTGCAGCACATACTGTAGCTATATTTTTTACCTCCAGCATAATACACTCTCTGTTTAATAGACCTGGTTTATTTCCACTTAATTCACATTGGGCAAACAAATAAATCAAAGCAGTTTATCTATTCTGCCCGATATAGCAGTTAGAAGGGCTTTGTTTTTCTTGTAGATATTATATATAGTATATATGGATCATGTCACATGCTTGAAATAATGTGAAAGTGAGAAATGAGGTCGACATCAGGACCTCAAAGTGGGGTAATTTCGGTTCATGATTACAAATAGACAAGATATTTACTTCATGTTCTGACAGACATTTGATCAGTGACTAAGAGTTACAAGAACATTCTAACAATGTCAATCGAGCATCACTGGTGCTCTAAGTACGACTGTCAGTTAATATTGTGGTTGATTTATTCATTTTACATTTTGGGAAATAAAACTCGACCATTCAAACTAACGAAATAAAGCTGGGATTGGCTATGTATCAAATAGTATCAAAAACGTTACTGAAAATCGGGATTAAAAAGCTGTTTCTAGATTATGTAGCATGAGTTGGAATGAGATAGCAGACATTAGTTATGTCCAGGATATCTCGTCTTGCGTTAGCTCTCACCTCGACTCGACGTATCATCAACTCGGTGACATTTAAGACTCTTTGACGAGCTCCGATACCTAACATCAATGTGACTTCGTCACTGCTGGGGCATCGTCTTTCAGCTTGAAGAGGGACTCGATTAGACGAGTGTCACCTCGAGTGTGATGTTCACAGAGATATTAAAACTGATGCGTTTCCTCTTCTCTTTGTTTCTCTGTAGGGGGAGACGGCGGAGGTGGCGACATGGTATCCAACGCGAGGAACGTGAAGTTGGTGGTGGTCGGAGACGGAGCGGTGGGCAAGACGTGCATGCTATGGTCTTATACGAGAAACGCATTTCCTAAAGAATACGTTCCCACAGTGTGAGTGTCCGGCATACGGTTTGGTATTGGGTAACATTAAAGAGAGAGCCTAGCTGTAAACATTTGCCGTTATAGTGTGTAGAGTCCTCTAGTGTAATGTCATGTTTCGTTTCGTTTATTTTATTTGTTTTTTCACAACATTATACAACAAAAGTAGCGAATACAGAGAGTTATGGAATGTGGAAGGAAGTGCATCAAGAAACCCTTGTGGTCTTATCTAGTGATACACTCCCTGTACATAGAGTACACAAATAACTTACAAAAAGAATTAAGAAAAGAACTAAGAAAAAGAAAAGAAAAGGAACAAGAACAAGAACAAGAACAAGAACAAGATAAGAAAGAAAGAGGAACCTCAATCTCAGTATAAGTTGAAGTAAAATCTCTTTAATTTGCATTTAAGCAAATTTCGGGAAGGTTGTGACCTGATATTTTCACGTGCAGACAGCAGTAGGTACTGTAGTATTACAAGGAGCCATGTGATTACAAATGTTGCAGCACAAATCAAAGGTTGACGGGGCATTAACCCTGAGGTAAACTCTGTGTGTGTTGTGATAAGTTAGATAAATGGTGAACTTCATTAAATTGGTCTGTAAACTAAGATCCAGATGAAAGTGTCCCTTCGGTAATCAAAAGTGATTTATGATTTTCAGGGACGTAACTTTGACGCCAAAGCCAAACCTTTGTCACGAGCGATATAAGCTAAATCCCATTCACACCTGAACAGGCAAAGATATTTTGTTTGCCTGATATGATTGAATTTTGTAAGGAGCATCAGGATATTTTTTTTCCAAAGTGAGAGAAAACTCATACAGATATGATAGCAAACCGGTACAATTCATGAATCTCACTCATAAAACGGAATGTAAAGAATTTAATTTTCCAGCATCTTCTGTTTCCTGGGTGCAAAAAAAGCTGTACTCTTCAAACAATTCTTGAGCCCTGATTTAGTTTGATGATGAAGTTCAATAACCATCAGGATATATTTATGATGGCACCTATGCCATCTTGTTTAAAGGGGCACAGCAGTTCTTGCCATCATTTCTAAGGGCGTTATGGAAAGCCGTATGTGAACCGATGGTGCTGTTCTAAATTTCAAGCTATGTCATTTTCAAGGGCATTGTGGTAGGTGCACCGACAGTGCCGTTTGTTCATTCAAGCTCCGTCATTTCCAAGGGCATTATGGCAACTGGTAGGTGCACTAACGGTGCTATTAGTTAATTCAAGCTATGTCATTTTAAGGGCACTATGGCAAGTGGTAGGTGCACAGTTGGTGCTGTCCATTAATTCAAATTCTGCTTCTGACTGTTGACTGTTGCGTACATAACACTCTCTGTATGCAATGACTGCATGAACTGTGAAAGAGGAAATGTTTGTAGGAAGTATCCAATTCTGATCTGTGTCACTCACTCTATGGACTTAGTTCTCAGTGTCACCTGTAATTTGCTCCGACGAGATGAAAACCTCTGTTGTATATTGAACTTCTGCGATATCATTCTTTTAGAAAGCTTGGCAGTAGTTGATCTATGTTTATACACCACAGATAAAAACCTCTGTTAGATATCACATTTTTGCGATGGATTCTTTAGAACCCTTGGCAGTGGTTATCTGTGTTTATACACGACAGATAAAACCATAAGACTGTACTGTATTAAATGAAATAACATCGGCAGCAAAGATACCTTCTCGTTCACTCAATGTTTGACACATAACCTGTGAGAAGTCGCAAATTGTACGTCATTTCAGTCAAACGTTATCTTTGGCCAACTGTTCTTGAGCAGTAGGTGCACAGTAAAATTTTAAGCAGGCTGTGGGAAAGACACTGTAGTTTGTTTGAGTTGGTCTTCATAAAACTGAATAAGATGTGTGCGTTTAGCCATCTGGTAACCGTAGACGATGAAAGGGAGCACCTATCAATTGTTATCCCTGTCACCGTCATGTCACTCCTATTGGAAGCTTCTGTATTAAAAGAAGGAGTTTCTGGAAACTGGCATCTTTTCAAGAAAGTTAGATCAATATCTCTCTCCCTCTCGCTGTCTCTTCCAGTGATTCAGTTGCTTCAGCTAAAAAAAAATCGAATACTTATCAACGGCAAACGAGAGCTTCACACTGCACTCGATTATGCAAATCCCTGCTAGCAAATATCTATAAGAAATATTCTTATTTTGTGAAGGATATGTGCAAAGAAAATACATTCTTTTGCCGATGGAGAAGCCATTTTGTTTCGGATGTACCCTAGAACTGTGATATATAACGTGAACACTGTTTACATAATATGAATATTCATGATAAAGCTTAAGTACATTATATATTGAATAAACATGACTTCAAATACTGAATATGTAATCAGGTTTGACTGACATTGTCCTTAACAGAATAACATTTTGCAAATAGGCTAAGGTTTCAAAGGGCCAAAATCCTACAGAAACTGGGTGGATGGATTTTGTAAATGATCAAAAATTCACATGCAGTACAAATGGACATTACTCAATTATTCTGTGAACTTGTTTACACAACAGATTGTAGTTGGTCTCATACCTACGATTCTATCACGAAGGAATTTCCTATCAGATCAAAACTTCCAGTTTCAAATCACGACTACTGCCGTCATAAGTTACTTGGTTTCTTAAGTCTTTTGCTGGTGACTGTCTGTTTCGATGTTGAACTTAAGACAAAAACTGAAACTAGTTCCTAGAAGGTTTATTCTGAGACCAGCTTTAGTTGATTATTTTGGAAAGCTTTGGGACCTTTATAAAGTCATAGGTCACTGGCTATGTGCTTCGGTAGAGGAGGAATTTTCGATCACAGAATACAGCAACTGAATAGCCAAAATAATCACATCTCACATATTATAAAAAAAAAAGACAGTCATTTCTTACTGTTCAATATTTTAAATTTAAGAGCAATGAACACAATTAATGCCTTTGGTTTCGGGTTTCTTTGGTTTTGGGTTTCTTTGGTCTCCTGGGAAATGACTCCTATACTTCATACTGAATGACAATCAAGAACTAGTGTATCCTTATATAGCAATCTAAAAGTGTGCTTCGTTTTTTTCAATCTACGAGAAATTTAAGTTCGGTATTGATTGATAAGTTAATCTAAAGGCAGTCCGTAACCATAGTGAATATTATCAAAATGTTCTGTAATCTCAACTGATGATCATAGCGGTTAATGTCTCTATGCTGTCTTTGTTTAACATGTAGACACGCAACAATTATTCTTGTTCAAATATGATATAGAAAACTAACCTACTAGGGCTGTTCCTACACTATTGGTGTTACCCTATGTTTTTTGGTTATAAACCCCTACCACACGGTTACCGTGCAATTTAACGTGAAAGTAATCACATAAAACGGTCATACTGTAGATGGACCTAGCTGTTTTTGAAAGCTGTCATTGATACTTCCATGGTAGCCATGATTACACTGTTACAAACCACAGCTATTTGTAACTGCAAGCTCTAAACGGCCAGATTCAACTCTTTCTTTTGGGAATCTTAATTTAAGCACCACCAGCGTGAATCACATTTCAAGAAATCTCTCGTTTACTCTGTGCTCTCGTTCTGACTTAGTCGCCTGTAACTTGGTTGTTGCCATCGCGGAAGTGCGTTCTGCTAAATGACGGTATTTTGAATAGAAGTACAGCAACTAGTGCAAAATTGATAAACATGTACTTTTATTCATTCTCAGAGGTTTGTACTTGTTCTGGTACTCATACCAAGGGGAATCATACTTGTACTCGTGCTATGGTACTCACACAAGTCTGGTTAGCCCGACCTTGTCACAAGGTCCTCAAATAACATGATAAATGTAGGATCTATAATATGCTACATGCATTGCATGCATCGACATTTTAATCCGTCGTAAACCCTTCATAACATATTGCATCTTTTCCTGGAGTAATGATTTGTATGTGAAGTAGTTGATTGCAGCTGCAGTGTTTCCTTAATAAATGTTAATAATTAGCTCTAAAGTCATCCACCTGCATCACAGAAACTTTACAAACATACCTGATACCTTTTAGGATATTATTTGGATCCCATTGAGCTCAGAATGTCAAATGTTATAAATTATCTGTGTGAACACTACAGAATTTGTTTTTATAGAGGATGGGTGGTTCTTAGCAAAACATTCCTCGTTTCGAATGCGTCAATAAACGGTAAAGAGTGGATAAATAGCGGCCTCAAAGATGAAAAGAAAAGAGAAAGATGTTTCCTTCTGATGTAAACAGGAATCTAGTGTTATTAAGTTATATAAGTAAATGATTAACAGAAAAATGGCTGGGAAACTACAGACAGTAGAAAAGAGCAAAGGAGTTTTTGGCTAGAATGGTAATCAAATCAGTGACCTCAGAGTGACCTCAGAGTTACACACCCTGTTCTCTATCAACTGAGTCATCCAGCCCTTAGTTGGTGGGTGATCCTCAAATAGCCATTTCTTTGCTGGGAGTTCTAGTCACTGGTATCTTGCATATGGTGTCACCATACATCCTGCCCCAGTTTCATGTGGGTACAACTCAAAAGTGGCAGGGATGTGATTCCATTAGAACATGTACAGAAGGTGATAGGTAGGGCCTCTCTCTCCGGGGTTGGGGGGAGGAGGTTATAGGTACAGGTGTATCACTCTCCATGGTACCAATGCACCAGTCAAACTACAATCATAAACTGTATAGACCCTGCTGTTATTTGCTGTAAAATATTGATGTCAATGGCTATTTGAATCTTGGTTTAATTATGTTTAATATTTAATCTTTCTTTTCTTGTCATTTTTGCAGTTTTGATAACTTTTCACAACTCATCAAGATGGACAATGTTTCGGTAAATCTGGTTCTATGGGACACAGCTGGTCAAGAAGATTACGATAGGTTACGACCTCTGTCCTATCCACAGGTCTGTATGTGCGGGTCAAAGGTCATGCACTGATTATAGTCGATAAGTTTAATATTATAAGGTCATCAAAATGCTAGAGAGTTGTATAATGGTCATTCATATTCAAACTCCGCCAAGTAATTGCAAAATTTACGGATAATGCTATTAGACCGATATTGTTGATAATCTAGTTTAACTAATAGTCGATCCAATACCAATTTCACATTAACACTCTGACAAAAAACAGAAAAACAGAAAACAAACATAGGATGTAGAGCTCTCTTCAAATTTATTCAAAAGTCATAAATCTTGTGTGCGTTCTATACCGATGAATACATAAAACAGTGCCTTCTATAGAGATGAAGATATAAAACAGTTTGAAATGGAGGATATCGACTGTGTTCGAGCACTCGTCTGTTTGTCTGTCTCAATTGCACATGAAGTAGATAATATTGCTTCGACAGTCAGGGCATAAACCAGGATAGTGTTGTTTGTGTTTTGCAGCAGTAAACGCTTGATTTATATACCATCAAAAATTGCCAGGGCAGAAAACGAGATGGCTAGTTATGATGCTTGAATATCATGAGTGGTGCTTAAAATTAAATCTGTCACTTTTTTAAGCCAAAACAGATGCTCTGTCTGAAGGTACCACACTATAGTATAATATACGTAGCCTAGCCTTCTTTGTATGTATGCGTAGGGTTAGGGTTATAGCTGTCATTAGTGCAAACCATTCAGGCTGACATGGAATAAACAGCTTATTGCCCGGTTATTTGGATAAGAATGAAGCTTCATAAAGTGGATTGAAATTGTAACTTGCATGAATCTTTCTGGGAATGGTAATATCGTATTGAAGAAAGTCATTTCAGGTATGAAGTTATGAGCAAATTGAATGACTGAATAAAAAAAATTGTTAATTTTCTTAGGATGTCATGGAAACATAGGCAATATCAAAGCTGACTTTTTGTGTCTTTCCAGCATATATTAATTAATTTGTATGTTATATATTTAAGTAAACTCTTGTACTATATAAAATAATGGTACAATTATGGTACAATGATGGTGAAATTTGTAATGGTTTTTCCGTTGGACCGTTCAAAAACTTCTTTCAAAGTGAGACAGATTTAACATTGTAATAAATACAAAAAGACATAAAAAACATATGTCTCAAAGATGTACTATTTAGACTTGATCAAGTCTCCAGCCTTGTGTTAAAGAACATTAAATCTGCCGTATTTCCCAAACGGAATTAGAGTTCTCTAAGCTGCTTGGGAAGTTGTTCATGACAGTTCAAAATGTTGTGAACAGATTTAGTTGTTTTCTTTTTTAGCGAAACTGATATGTGTTTAACCAATCCTGTTCTCTTTTTCTCTTTTCTTTTTTCAATTTCAGACTGATATATTTTTAGTTTGCTATAGTGTTGTAGCGCCCTCATCTCACGCCAATGTTACTACAAAATGGATGCCAGAGTTAGAACACCACGCCCCGAATGTTCCATTTATTCTAGTCGGTGAGTAGACAACTGTGTGATGTCTGTATATTGTTTCAAAACTAACACACTACTATGCCTCATTTTTCGCTTTGTTTCCGAGAGTGCCGGAGAATCCCAGCTCTGCCTCGTAATGTTAATGAGCCATGAAAGCCTGAACAAAAAGTAAGCTCAGGGGAAAGTATGGAACACAATTAGATCCATAAGCCAACCACACACTGCCTTGACTTGCCTTGACTTAACAACACGACTTGACTCGTGTGATCTAGTGTCTGATAGTTGAGGAGACCCACTCCCTTAGTACTGATTCTCCCACACTGAACACTCACAGAAGGGGCAACATCTAGATCCATACTGCCTGAATATTGGAGACTTTTCCACATTATGAAGGTCTTGTTGGGCCGTTTGTGACCGGCTTAGGGATACTGCGATATGTACATGTGTTTTTATAGCAATTACCGCCCTCTCCCCAATCTCCATTGCACATGAACCAGTTTGCACGGTATAAAACATTAAAATATTCTCTATCTCCAGAATGCTCCTACTGCTCCTTTCAGTATGTTATTTGTAAAAGGCTTACGTGCTTTTCCATCGAGCTTTGACCTTATGGTGTTTGTGTTAGACTAAGTAGTCCAGCCAATTCAACTGATGAGCCTCAGATGTTAATTAAAATGGTCAGTTCTCAAAGATTTAATTTGGTATAGAAATAGAACCTGGGACAATTAGCAGTGTTTCTTAACAATCTAAATCACATCAACTTAAATCGTGTGCTATCAGGAAGGAATGGGTACTATAAAACGAATAAGAGAAATAGCATGAAAGATGAAGAAAAAAAGGTCAAATGCCTGTATAGCTATTTTATCAAAACTGAAAGACATAAATGATCCTTTGGCTTCTTCACAAATAACTATTCAGTTTGCTTTGAGTACTTTGCCCAGGTCCTTCACAGATCTAGTATTTCTTTCATTTTCTCGTATGTCAAAAAAAAAATTCCCATAATAAAACAAGTGATGTTGCACATGTTTTATGTATTTGTCTTTTGAATTTTAAAATCGTAATGAAATAAATAAGTGACTTGAGGAGCCCAAATCTGTTGTCAAAATAATTTTGTAACTAAGGTGATAATGCACTGTGGGAAATATGATATCCATTCTTCTGATATGTGATTGCTATTTGCGAACTGACAAACTTCAATGGTGCGTCTGTTTCTCACTGACACGTCCTCTTAATCTTGCTGACATGTGGATGCCCTTTAATTACTGGCATGACCCTAAGTGTAGCATTGTGTAACTCCTATCTGTGGGCATGGCTGTGGCAAGCAGGTATGTTCAAAACTGTAGCAGGCAACTTCACAGTGACTTCAGTCAGAGGTGTTAATGAAATGATGTGGGTAGCCAGCAGGCAAAGCCATGGTTGATACAGGCAAGGTCACAGCTGTGGCAGGTTGGCAAGTTCATAGCTGACAGGCAGGCAAGTTTGTAGCTATGGCAGGCAAGCAAGTTCATAGCTGTGGCAGTTAGACAAGTACATAGCTGTGTCAGTCAAACAAGTCTATAGCTGTGGCAGGCAGATTAGTTCTTAGCAAACAGGAAAATTCATAGTTGTGGCAGTTAGGCAAGTTTAAAGCTGTGGCAGGCAGACAAGGTTATAGCTGTGGCAGGCAGATAAGTTCTTAGCAAACAGGCAAATTCATAGTTGTGGCAGTTAGACAAGTTTATAGCTGTGGCAGGCAGACAAGGTTATAGCTATGGCAGGCAGATAAGTTCTTAGCAAACAGGCAACTTCATAGTTGTGGCAGTTAGACAAGTTTATGACTGTGGCAAGCAGACAAACATTATAGCTGTGGCAGGCAGGAAATTTCAAAGCTGTGGCAGTTAGACAAGTTTACAGATGTGACAAGGATATAAATAAATCAAGTCTAAGCGTTATAACTCTGGATACTTGAAAACTGAAAGTTTCAAGTATATGAATGTTACAATATGTTCCTCTGTAGTAAATGTTTGAATTGTTCAGTAGGGTTAATTTCTTAAACATTGCCAGGGTCCTTGAAATCTTCTGTTGAATTGATATAGTACTTTCGTTCTCAATGCTAGACCAAAAAAAACAACTGTTAAAGAGCTGAAGACTGTAGTCACAAACTATGACGTTAGCTCTTACACGGTCTAAGTTTGGTAAATGTTAAATCAAGTTCAGTATGTTTTGTATTAATTGAAGTGTTTCATTGCATTATTAACCTACCTGCTGACAGTCATGATAGATCAAGTATTAAAAGGGTTTGTAAATTAATTTATGGAATGTCTACTCTGAAATCTTTTAACAAAGAACAAAAAATGTTTTACTTCAATTTTGAATCAATGTACCTTAGTGTAGGTCTATCCCAATAAGTTGGCTACACAGGTAACAACACAGATCACACAAGGTTGGTAAAGCAGGAAGTATGATAAGGTGTCAAAGGTCATATGAATGAATACACTAGGTACATAATAGTAAGGTTAGTACAGCTAAAAGCTTTCAAGGTACACAGACAACACCATTTGGAGGCATGAGTCGTAGAAAAATTATAATTTTTGAAATGTTCATTTTTACTGGAACCTTTGATACTTTAAAATACTTTGGCAACCGACCTGTCCAGCAGATGGACATTCGGCCTTAAAACTTACAGAAAGGCCAAAAATGTGATAAATAAGAATATAATTTAGCTAACCATGCTTGTACCCCTTGCAACGTTTCAATAAAAGTTATATAAAACCAATTGCGAGATTAAACACCTAATCTCAAGAAATGCCTGGGAGCTATATGAACATATGCATACCATAGGTGGCATTATTGGTACAAAAATTTTAATCATACCATAGGTGGGTCAAGGTGGCATTATTGGTAATAAAATAAAACCATACCATAGGTAGGTCAAGGTGGCATTATTGGTAATAAAATAAAACCATACCATAGGTAGGTCAAGGTGGTATTATTGGTAATAAAATAAAACCATACCATAGGTGGGTCAAGGTGGTATTATTGGTAATAAAATAAAACCATACCATAGGTAGGTCAAGGTGGTATTATTGGTAAAAATATCAAACCATACCATAGGTGGGCCACAGTGGCATTATTGGTAATAAAAGAAAACCATACCATAGGTGGGTCAAGGTGGCATTATTGGTAAAAATATCAAACCATACCATAGGTGGGCCACAGTGGTATTATTGGTAATAAAATAAAACCATACCACAGGTGGGCCAAGGTGGCATTATTGGTAATAAATAAAACCATACCATAGGTGGGCCACAGTGGCATTATTGGTAATAAAAGAAAACCATACCATAGGTGGGCCAAAGTGGCATTATTGGTAATAAAATCATACCACAGGTGGGTCAAGGTGGCATTATTGGTGGCAGAATAATGCATTAAAATCATCTATCCATGCAGAACCATCGATACCCAGCAATACGTTAACCAGTACCCAGTCCATGCTTCCACCCCATGGTCTTTAGAAGCAGTGAAACAAGAAGAAGAGCTTAATATGATGTATTCATCACTTAGCTTGGACCTTCTTGTAACTTAAGCTATTTACAACCCAAGGCAGATATATCTGCTTCACAAGAAGACAGCACCAGTTTGCATATGAATGTTTCTCACCTAAAGAGAAGTTTAAAATTCTCTAGAGGCTGCAAATTCGATTCATATTACCAAATTCTTGCGCAAGGCCCTTGCCACTCAGTTCTGAGTTTGTTTTATGGTAGCGCATGACACGATCAATGTATATGCTGTGAAATTGATCAATTTATTTCAGAATATTACATAGACATCGGATGAACTGTGAAATATATATATTTCATTTTTTGTTTTTCTGTAAATTTTCTTGACAGGTACGAAGATTGATCTAAGGGAAGACAGAGATACATTGGCAACCCTTCAATCGCAAGGCAAATCCATCTTGAAGAAGGAACAGGGAGAGAAACTTGCTTCCAGGATAAATGCTCTTAAGTATCTCGAATGCTCGGCACTCACGCAGAAGGGACTTAAAATGGTAAGGTCACACAGGAAAATCTCAAATCAAATGCAGATAAAACAAACCATGATAAAACAAGTCGTGATATAACAATTTGTGATGTAACAGATCATGATATAACAAATCAGGATATAACAAATTATGATATAATAGATCATGATAAAACAAATCATGGTATAACAAATCAGGATAAAACAAATCAGGATATAAAAAATCAGGATAAAACAAATCATGATATAACAAATCATGATATAACAAATCATAATAATATAGCAGATCATGATATAAACAGATCATGATATAACAGATCATGATATAACAAATCATGATATAACAGATCATGATATCACAGATCATGATATAACAAATCATGATATAAACAGATCATAATATAACAAATCATAATATAACAGATCATGATATAACAGATCATGATCTAACAAATCATGGTATAACAGATCATGATATACTGAACAGATGTGGAATGTAATGAATCAAATAAGGAAGTTTCATAAATTAATTTAGTATTCTTTCTGCTGTAACACTGAGCTGTGAGTACAGTCAGGGAGACTACTACTACTATAGGGAGGTGTATCTCCTCCTTGAAAGATGGACTTTTGTGTTATGTTTGTTTACAACCTGGTGGTGCCATACTTCACTATGCGAGGAAAGATTAGGTAAACAGAAAATACCGTAGGTTGCACCAGGAAGGATGGAAATTATACAATTTTAGGCATTCATAGAAAAAACAATATGTGATGGCTTGAAAGCAGATCTCAAAAATTGCATGAATATATTTTATGCAGTATTGGTCACGTTTACAAAGGAAAACAGCCTACTACTCATTGCTCAGATGTGTTATTCTCTTTAGAGCTTTCATGAGAGCTGCTAGACTTGTGGAAATTTAGTTGTCAAATCCATGAATAACATCCCCAAGGCGACCAAGCTGTTTTCTGCATAATCATCTTTAATAAGCTTACCTGGTGAATACCCTCACAGATGATGAAACCAGCAGAATTAAGATGCATATAGTCGATGCTGCAACAGACTCGGTTGTGAAGAAGGAAGAGCGTCTCTAGGCAACTTCATTTCAAGTATTTTCTGGCTAACTGTAAAATATAGAACTATTGACAAGTACCTTGCAAATCTACATCGAATGGATTTAAATAAATTTTAAAAAATTGTATATAAATGCAGATAGACCATTCCATGAAAGTGCAGTGCAGACTGACACTTTTGGTGTCCCCATAAAATACGTTAATTACTCATGGATTAAATTAAAAAAAAAAAAAAAACGCTTTCATTAAGGTTGGCCACTTGTTGACAAATTATCAGTTGTTTTCAAAAAATTGAATTTTTCCTTGTTACGTCAATTAATTAAAATTGTACTACAATTACACATAACATATGTCAGTAAGTCACGCACAGCATAATAGGAATGTAACGTTAGTGTGAGGTATGGGATGACTTGTTCACATAATTACAGTCACACCATGACGTCACCAAGATAAGAATGTAACATTAGTCACGTGACTTGTTCACATAATAATAGTCACATCGTGACACCAAGTTGGATCCCTTGCTCACAATGTAGAAGCTGTCCCTTTCCCAACCGATTCACACAGAGATGACAGTAACTACTGTAAATCTTAAAGTTTTGTACCACAGTAAAAACTGGGTCGTGCTGACAAATCTGATAAATCGATAGCAAGTGCTATTAAGTTTACAGTAAGAACTGAGGATATGTGTAGTCCCAACAAATGCATCAAACTGGATTTGTTGGGATTACGCATATCCTCAGTTCTTACTGTAATCCTAAATAGCACATGCTACTGATTTATAGCCATGATCCCGTTTTTACTTTGGTTCAAAACTTAAAAGATTTACAGTAGTTACTGTGTTCTCTCTGTGTATCGGGTACCTTTCCTGTCACAGATCGGATCCCTGGATCATGGTATAACTCATCAAGCACCACGGGATAAATTTAATGGATGTTTGATGGGAATACCTTTAGTTTTGGAATAGGGGAAAACCCCTGCCTTGTTTTAAGCAAACACATCTTTACATAGAAACATACATACAGAACCCTTTTGCAAAAACAGAAAGAGAAGTGACATTTTGTTTCAATATATTGACTAAAGTGCTATGATTACTGTTATGGCTATAGAATTTTAATGGCAGTTTTAAATTGAAACTAGTAGCAGTCACCAGCAGTTTACATTCTAGTTTTGAATATGTCATGTGATAGCATGAAACAAACCAGTCTTGTCAAACCTGAACCTTCTAAAAAAAAATCAAAAGTACCTTTCCCTTTTCATAGGTAGCCGTGGATGCGATTCGGCCCTTTTCATTCTTTCCTCTCGACTAGCGCTAAATAACTTTCATTTAAGTTCAACAGGGAAAGTCCCATTTACTCGTCTGTTTGTCTAATCGACTTCTGTCAGTATAATGTATGTTGCATTTGAAAGAGTCATTTTCACTTACTTTTGCTTTTTAGTAATTGATTTCTTAACAGAGTTGTGGTCATAGTAATGCCATAGAGAATAGTATCAGTTTTGCTACAAAGATTTGTGACACATTTTATGTATAGGTCAGATGCAGTTTTGGTATAGCGCCACCTATACTGTCTGCAGCTGGAGTTTTAGGCAATGAATATTTAAATTTGTTTCTTGTCCTAGAGGATCGAGAAAGGAATTGTGTAATTGTGCCATCTATTTCTATTAAGACTGAAACTTGCAGATATATTTAACAATGTCTTTTGCAATTAATGAATGAATGGGGTGGTGAGATGTCGTGCGAAACTTAGCGTAAGAGAGGCAACAGAAGCATAAATTTAAATAAATTAAAATCTGTTTTTCTACATTGTTAGTGTATTTCAACATCACAATATTATATACACTCTTACACTTTACAGAACTATGGACATAGAAAATGCATCATTTTCAGACATCAAACGCGGAGAGGAGTAGGGTGTGCTAGACAATGTCAAAGGAGGGGAGGGTGGAATAAGACAATGTCAAAGAAGGGGAGGGTGTAGTAAGATGACTTAATGGACTTGAGGTGGTTATAAGGAGAATGGACTATTAGCTAGCTTTTTACACACACTATTTTTAGGCTTGTATTATCCATGAGAGTAATACGTTTTTTCGAATTTTTATCTTCTCAGGTATTTGAAGAAGCTGTCAGTTGTGTAATTCATCCTCAGCCTCCGAAACCCAACCCCAGGAAATGTTGCATCCTTTGATGATTTTTTTTCTGGTCTCAATCCGAGCTGTTTTGAAGAGCAAAGATTTGTACATTTTGTTTCATAATTGTCTTCAGAACTACAGCTCTCTGTGCGTTTGCAACTGTAAATGTCCCCGGTCTAAAATCGATGGTAATTGAACGGTCGGCGACGATTTTTGCCTTCATCCATTGGAATCACGACACAGCGATGATAGTTGGTGGCGTATGTCAATTATTTTTTCGTCTTCTTCTTCTTCTTCTTTTCTTGGAGTCTCTCTCTATCGTACCAGGATGGATCTGCTTCAGCAGAGAGAGATTGTCAATTAGAAAAGGTGATTTGCTTTGGACGTTGGTATTACAAGCAGGGGAAATGTTCAGAACTGAAAATTTGAAAAATAAATATGTCAAAATGTTGTCATGATCACAGTGTTTGGAGTTTTCTAAATGGAGTGAAAATTAATTTATGGCAATGACTTCAGGATGTAAACTGAAAAAAAAAAAAATTAGACCCAATGCATATTGTAGCATTTTTTTTTTTGGTACTTTGTTTGGGAAGTTAAGCATTACGTTAATAATGTTCTTTCACATTGTTAAGGCTAAGTCCCAAAGTTTCATGACAATTCCACTAATTAAATAAGTACCATTCATATGGTTGCCATGTCCAAGCCACAAGTCCATTGTCCAAGAAGACTTCTTGTCTATAGCTACAATGGGGTCCTGCAAATTTAAAACATGGGCAGTTTAGTACTTAATGGTCATTTTTTCCTATAAGCTGATCATATCTTGGTAATGGAGTCTTTCTGTTGGAGAAAATTTGGCCAAATTTGAAACTAAGGTTAGTTGGTAGGGGGGTTTGTGTACATCACCTGGCCTGAAATTGTGATCATCTGAAAGTTGTCACGGAAAGTGAGACGTGAACCACGTTGAACTATGTCGACAGATAATATGCATTGACTGGATAGCCATAAACGAACATTAATGTGGCATTTAATAAACAAAATACTGTGATATGAAATTAAATATTAGAAAGAGAGAGAGGGAGAGATAGAGACTGGTATATGGCATGGAGAAGAGAGTAGGGTAGAAAGATAGAAGAGATTTATGGTGGATGAAAGAGGTAAAGGAGAGGAATTCGGTGGGAGGGGGGGGGTTGGGTAGATAGAGAGAAGAGATTTATGGTGGATAATAGAGGTAAAGGAGAGGATCGGGGTGGGACAGGAGGTGGGGGGGATGGTGGTGCGCAGGATCGTATTGCAGAGAGAAAAGAGGAGAGAATGACTTTGATAGATGGCAGGCAGATAAGAGATTGGTTGACACTGGAGAGCGAGAATCACGGTACATAACAGAAAGATCATTATGGTATGATGTGGAGAGATCAAGAGGAGCTTGGTATATAGCAGAGTGAGGAGTGAATGGTTGATAGCAGAGAAGAGTAATGGTACATGGTGGATAGATGAGAGAATGACACCGAGATGGGAGCAGGACTGGGAGAGGATGCAGATAGTGGACAGGATGGAATGGGGTGCAGCGTGGTGTAGATTAATTTATGCTACAAGTTTGTTATGAACATCTTTACATGAAGATTTCTGTTTAACATCTACCTGTTCTAACAGTGGAGGGGTTGGGGGGGGGGGGGGGGGGTGAATGGGGTGGGGGGCTGTCGGGGGTGGACATTTAAAAAGAGAC
>JAAAKB020000020.1:243812-263070 GCA_010014835.2 Apostichopus leukothele | reverse complement strand
AATAGGACACGCAAAATATTTCTTGTTTTAGTTTCGTTCTCAGTCTTATCAGGGAGCTGCTACTTAGAGTAGCAGCTCCCTGTTAGAGTAGCAGCTCCCTGGTCTTATCCTCTGACATTTTACACGACGTTTCTCTCGATAACAGAATATGACTATCAAGTATTGAGACACATGCATGAGAAGTTGACAGTTGCAAGAAGGAGCTACGACTCCCCCACCCCATCCCCGTCCCTTCCCTCCCAGAACATGTTCTCCTATTCTCGACCAATAATTAATAAGTGTGGGAACTTTTTCATGTGTCTGTATGTTATGCTGCATGGGTATATACATGTCAGATGGTAATGTAATAAATCATAAAACAGCTCCACGGAATATTAAATGTTTTACAAATAATCATGTCATCTTCCTGCATTACAATGAACACAGATAATATGAACCAATTTTGGTGTAGAAGTTTGGCAAACTGTTGGTATTAATGCCAGATATTTGGGGATTAATGCAGTAATATAGATGTTAGTACAAGATCTCGTGTTGGAAATTTTCCATTACGTAATCACATATTGTATAATGAACTTGGTGATTGAATGTAAACAGGGAGCAAAGAAGTCAAAAGACAACAAACTAATTAAGTTTTAATTTTCTTTCTCATATATTTTGAAACTTATTTCGCATGACACTTAACCTTTTCCCATGCAACACATAGTGTGGATAAACACCACCTGAAGTTAGCATGTATACTGCATACGAAAAAGAAGTTTATTTAAAAACAAAAACTTATTGTTACGATTTCTTCTTTCTAAGAATTATAATCAGGTTAAATACAAAAAAACAAGAAAGAAGACATTTCAGCTTTTGAGACCATTATAAATTAATGACGTCAACAAATGGTAATAATTAATAATAAGGATATTAAAATAATAATAATAATAATTAAGGATATTTTTTTTATAAGTACAATATAACAGCAAAGAAGCCCTGCCGTAGTCGCTAACAGATATACAACATTATATGTACAAAAATAATACAATAATGATATATAACGAACAAACAAACAAACGAACAAACAAAACAAACAAACAAAACAAACAAATCATGAATGCAAAACAAAAACTATAAATGTGAATAAACAAGGTTAAATCATTTGTACGTCTTGGTCAAAACTTTTACCCTGTGCTTAAAACAAAAATGGTATGCAAGCGTTGAGAAACTTTTCGAAAACGAAGGGTGAGTTTTTATCATGTAGTCTAGAAAATGGTTGAGCTACGACCAGTTGGGTATATAGGAGTATGAACATAAAGTTGACATCTCCAGGGGAAGGGGGGGGGGACGTTTGATTTCTATTTTCATTTTCTATCTTTCTTAACGTATTTGGCACAAAACAGAAAAGGAAGAACTGCTTGATTAAAACGTCATAGTTACGTCATCAAATAGAAAATAAAGTAAACATTTGTGCTTGTATAATTTAAGGAAACACTTTTGTCAAACGAAATCGTCACAGAAAGGTAACAGACAAAGGAACCAAAATGTATATTGATTGTACTTGATAAACATAAGCACTTAATCATATGATTACCGCACTGATAAACATGAGCAGTTAATCGTATGATTACCGCACTTGATAAACATGAGCAGTTAATCATATGATTTCCTCACTTGATAAACATAAGCACTTAATCATATCATATATGCATATTTAATCAAGTTGGTATCGACTTAAATGTAAATTTCAAAGAATGACATTGAATTGAATATCCAAAGAATTATAGAGAGTTTGGTATGAGTCAGTATTTTCAAAATTTGACCCCTATTTAACCTAACTTACGAAGGCGTTTGATACCTTAGAATTTGCTGGCCGAGTACCTTTATAACGTGTGATGTGTGACACAGTTTGTGCGACTTTACTTCAGTAGCTTGTGTCAACATAAAACTGGCTCACCGTTCAAGGAACGTTACAAAACGTACTGTATAAACATGACATTATAAATAGCAACGAAAACATATATCTCTTTAGTTAACCTATTACGACATTATTTGTTATTTTCAAACTATGATAAAGACATATACTCGTTCAAAGTCCTCTTTTCAATTGCTTTACAACTCAAAGTTGAATTTAAACAATAAAAACAAAGCAATAGTTCCACCCATCCCCGAATTGTAAACAAAACATAATAACATAGAGGGGCGTGTAGTTTTTTGCAGTGAGGGTACGCAAATGCTTCATTTAACTTCATTCAAGCAACCGTCTAAACCTAGACCGACTTCATAAACATAACCGTAAAAGATGGAAATTGAAAGCTTTCATCAAAATATTACTCACAACACAAAGCTACACGTATATAGTCTGCGATGAATAGAACCACTAACAATGGCCATACAAAAGGGGGAAAAGTAATAGCCGTATAGTACAATTAGGTTGAAATATTTCACTCGAATACATGTTTGTGCTATTGACTGTGAGAATTGTTATGAAATTCGAAGCATTGATCCAATAACATGCAGTAGAGAGAGAGAGAGATACAAAAAAGATTAGTCATAAATTTTCTGTGACGTCACAATACAGTCCACTATAATTCAGTTACGAAAATACCCATTGTGTGTTTGGTTCTATTCTTCCTTAAATGCAATTGTACATATTTTGTTTTTCTTTATTTGGCTTTAGGCTTGACGACGTACGGTATCCCATAATATTCAGTATTTCCTGTAATGTATGAAGTCACGTGGCCGGGTTATCAATCACCGATTCAAAAATAGAATAATAAGTAATATCAGTATTTAAGATTTCAGATCATGCGAGAGTGACGTGGAAAATCCACACACACACACAAACCCACACATACACACCATTTCAATTATTCTAAATAAACATCATATACGGAACAATCTTAGAATTATATTTTGAAGAATTTTTTTCCGAAACGAATGACAGATTTTGAGATATATAGAGTCTCCCAGAATTCGAATTAATATGTTGTAGAAAGTTAGAAAACTTTCAAAATTGTTAGATAGAATGATGTCACTTCGAAACGTATATTGCCAAGATTACGCTCTGTTTGCATTCTTTTGTTGGTTCAGCTAAGAAATGTAACACCTTGCAAAACTACTTACCATCAAAGAGAAAGATTTATAAGACAGTTTATTCTGCAAACAAAGCAACCACTTGGTAAAGGTTTATCTACTTAGGGGATAAACTTTAAGTCAACCACATGATATAAGCATATAGTCTATGTGACCTATATACGTTCATGTTTATATACCCCTCGTGCACGTGTCTAACAAAAAGGTGAAATAAATCTTTTTCGTATCAAAGTTAACCCTTGTTTTTAAAAATTCTAGCAAAGTGTTGAGAATTGATCTCGTTTCAAAGATTTTTAAGGTAAAATACCAACAAAAAAAGAAAAAATGAGATGCTACCGGGAAGATATTCTCAATTTGAAATGGTACCTATCAAGTGACAAAAATAGCTCCCCCCTTCTTCATTTAATTGCCATATCGCATGCCGAAACAAATAGAAAAATGTTTAGCATAAATAAAATACATTTTGTGTATGTTTGTGTTTGCAATCTCTGCTAACATAGTCGTTGAGCGAACTTTTGTCATAAAAAAAAACTGGCCTTGCAGACAAGATCATATAGTGTTTTTTTTTCGTTCTCAATACTTTTTATTTAAATACTATGTGTTTTATGTGACGTCACCTTCTGGATCTACTTCCTGACAAATCATAATTTTGTATAAAATGACATAAGCTCGTGATTTGTTGACATCGATATCAATGTCTTCAGGAACAGGCTTTAAACACAACCAATCGTGCCAATAGTACATCATTATGAAAAGTAAAAATATGAATGTAAAAATATGTACGACAAAGATCTTGGACATTCCATTGACATAATTATTTAGTCGATATTTGTGGTAACGTATTTTTCTTTTAAAGTTAATTGTAAAAACAAAACTACAAATTTCAGATGTGGGCATGCATAGCACCTCTACCAAATGGCTTTCGAAGTACGTTATTACACAACGACAGGTTACAGACAAGTAAATACAATTTCCCAACGACAAATCACGAGTAAGATTCAAGTCTCACATTTTATCGGCTACAAACTAATGTAAATATAGCTTTTCTTGTCAAATTTGACTTGAAAATTGTCAAAATTTCACCCTAAAACTAAAATTCTCCGACATGTTCTAAATACGTTATAACGTCATAGACAAATGTATTATTAAAATAAAAGAAAAGAAAAGAAAAGAAAAACCAAATGAATCTTTGTCAAAATGTTGTAACTGACGAACACCTTACGTAATGTTAAGACTTCATTTGATTAATTTAAATTAATCTTAATTTACATGTTTGAAAGATGCGTCAAGTGTCCCAGAGATTAAAAATCATATATGCAGTCAGTACAAAACGTGCGTCATTTCACGATTAGTTAGAATGAAAATCGCTTTTTATACACACTTAAACAGGCAATAAGCTTTCCATGTTGGATATGAAAGTAAACTAATATAAATTACTGTAATGAACGAGCGACAACAAAACAACAACAACAAACAAACATTAAATGTCACAACATGAATGAGAACATTGTCTGTTGTTTCAACTGCAAGTTTTGTTGTAGTTCAAAACTGAAGAAAACGTCTTGTTTATTAGGCCCCTATTTGAACTTTGCATTTATTTTGAGTTTTAATTTTGATTTTCCTTTCTGATATCGTGAACTGAATAATCGTGAAGACATGTTGTTTTTTGTTTTTGTTTTGTTTTTGAGAAATCAAAATGTGCAAGGGATTAAAATACATGTATACACTCAGTAACTAATAAAGTCGGTGTTACAGACATTCTTGTCTCTATAAGTTAATGGTACGAGACTTGTATGTTACAAGTAAATCGACGGCTCTACATTTTATTACCTAAATAGTCACAGGCGTACACCCTTGTCCGTCACCCAGCTGGATCAGATTCACCATTTGTTTTCTGCATAATTCCCTGAATTAGATAAGATGGTTATTTCGGCTGGCAAGGAGTTGTTATACCTTCTTTCAGTCAACAATCGAAGCTTTTCTTCCGACCGCGACTTCACGAGCTCGCGCCGGGATGGTAAGCTTCTGCGTCAAAACTTGCAACTGCGTCAAAAATCATATTCACCTTTTTTTAAATGCTATAGTTCCAACGTAATAATATATCTCAAACGAAAAACGGAAAACCTTCCAAAAAACAATTTCAGTGAAATCCACTCTTTTTTTGTTTGTTGTCTCCTGTAGCATCCAGGAAATATGTTACAGCAGTGCATTCAAAATAAGAAATTCTTCGAGATGTTCGGAAAACCTCAAGTCAATGCCGCGGCGGCGGCGTGTGAAGACCTTGACGGTAACGGCATGCTAGGTCTTACTGCCGGGTGAACACCGCCGTATGGTTCCATGTCCGGCTTCACTAAGATAAACGCTACAGGCCTCTGTATACCGTCCTGCGATGTAGCGGTGGTCCAGGGATACGGCATCATATACTGGGCCGGTAAACTCGAGTGTAGTCCAGCTCCGAGGGGAATCTTACCAAATGCGGCGGAACTCGCCGCTGCCGAAGCGGAATATGGATGCGAAGCAGAGTAAGACTGGTACAGAGAGGTAGCTGGAAAGTCCGATAAACTCAGCGACCTCGGGGTTTCTAACTTGGACGAGGCCATGGCACCATCCAAGACAGCGTAAGGGTTCGCAAATGGCTGAGTGAAGCTGGGCGGTAAGAGAGCCCGGGGTCTCTCACTATGGCTCAAGTTTAAGATTTCTGAAGCTGATGTTGGTGGGTGATGGAAAGGGGGTGAAGCTGGTACGTATGGTATAGGGTAAGGATAACCACGGTCTTTCTTCATCAGCGACTTTGGTTTACGTCGAGGTCTGTATTTGTAATCGGGGTGCTCCTTCATATGCAGAGCCCTCAGTCGTTTCGCTTCGTCTATGAAAGGCCGTTTTTGGTCCTCCGTCAGTAGTTTCCATTCTTCACCCAGTCGTTTGCTTATTTCAGAGTTGTGCATCTTGGGATTTTCCTGGGCCATCTGTCTTCTCTTGCCTCGAGACCAAACCATGAAAGCGTTCATGGGCCTCTTCACGTGCTCCTGTTGCTTCGCGCCGTAGTTATCAGCACTCATGGTGGTTTTGTTTATCAATCGAAAAGACTACTATCCAAACTTCAATGTTAGTTAACAGTAAACCGGCTGTATATGATCGCAAATATGTTCCAAAACGATGGGCAAAGTTTCTTGAAGGTGATGATATAGAAGTAGGACAATCTCGAAAAGTGTAAAAACAATTGCTGTTCACTGATAGATGTCTGGAGTGTTATTGATAGACTTGTTGATGGTTTCAGCGTTTGTGTGGTTATGTCTTTTCCGGTTGAGTACTTGTGCTGCCTTATCTGCCTGAATGGGTGATATGAATATACCTACAAGACTTCACACAACCTATCTTTTCTGTATTGAAATGTTTGTGAATGCCTATTGTAAACTAACAATAGATGACCAATCACAGAAGTGTTTGTTTCCTTTTCTGGGATGTCACCGAATGAATCCTTTTGATTGGCCGCCTTTGTCAAATATTATGTATGAATAGTCATCAAAATGCCAAATATGGCAGTAAGCACCGCCTACTTTGTTCAACTTTGTTTGGAAAGCAAACCGCGCACAATGTGTGGCGCACTTCACCATCAGCCTAATAATTTATCACACAGCTTGGTAAGACTTTGGGATTGTTATTGTTTTCCTTTGGAAGAAAGCATGAGGTTTGTGCAGTAGACTAAAGGGGAAGTGGTTAATTCCTTTTGTCATTCCATGACAATCGTGGTATTTGCACCTTTTTAGAATATATCGATTTAAGCTTGCAATGTCTGTAAAATAACAAAAGACATTGTAAATCTTACATTAAATTTATGCTAGGCAATGCCGTAATACTAACTTAACAAGTAAAGGGAGTTAGGCATGACATTAGCTCATCGTGTATGTATTTAATGTGTAATAAACTTAACAGCATTTCACGTATCCTCTGCTGAATGTGATTTTGGGTCTGTTATATACATCAGTTATTATAAAGGCTCGCATATCAATATTCTACCTCGGAAAACTGAATAAGTTTAGGCCGGTCAGGGTCCCTCTGCGAATCGTTTATATTTCGCGAAACTAGTGTTACATACTATAGTCTGTACCCTAGTAACAAGCCTAAGCTTAGCATCGCATTTATAGATCGAGTATCATGTTATGATATCGCTTTCCCTAATGGTGTGTAGATACCTCTGTTTCCTTTTTTGTGTGGAAAGTTCAACTTAGCTAGGCCTAAATTTAGACTATAAGAGACCTTCAATTATGTTGTAACATAACATTCGTCAATGCCTGGCAATAGCTTAGGATATGCCCCCATTTAGACCTGGAAATTTAACAGACCCATTTAATAAATCTTTTAAAAAATGCTGAAATCTTCATTGCCTAAGTTTGTTTGTTACAATTTGTAGTAAAATGTAATTGGCCTTAATTCCATAGGGCAAGATACAGACAGGATGTTGAAAATTGACATCCTGAAAAAGTCATAGATCTGCTCTCAGACCTAAAAGTTACAAGAAGTTTGTGAAATACTATCTGACCCTTCTATTTACCCCCAGATCTATATTAAGGAGTATTAAGTTAGATAGATGAATATCTCAATCTGGACAAATTTTTGAAGAAGTTAGTTAAAAACTTTAGTTTTGAGGATGTAGATCACCTTGTGTTGCATAAATGTGGGGGCAACACAGGTGACCAGAGGAATAGCTATAAAGAAATAATACTTTCCATGATATTCATAGCTGGGAGAATCCCCAGTGTTCGAAATGTTGATTTACACAATACATTGACACAAATTTAGAAACAAAATTTATGCGATAAATTCATTAAAATCAAGTGAGGCCCTGTTTGCTTGACATTGTATTCATATTTAATATAAAATGACTTCTGAAATCTGATCTAAGAAACAATTTATGACGGGAATATTCCATACACATATTATATACATTCAAAAGGTTTGCTTACACACCATTTTCAATGGTTTTGAATTTCTTAAACACAAGTTGTGATGTTGTTTGCAACCTATGTTCAAGGGTCAGCAGATCACTCATGTAGAGTCGTGAGGTCACTCATCTAGTGGTCACTCATCTAGTGGTCGCTCATCATGAGGTCTCTCAGCTAGAGTCGTAAAACATATTGTGCAAACAATAAACGATAATCATCATGTTACAGACACTGTTGTGAATAAAAGAAAGACACATGTATAAGTTGTATCTTGAAAGATATGAACAATTTTGTAGTGTGAAGTTATTTTAACTGATAAGCATAATTCTGACTACATTACTCTCGTCTCCTTTACATGATGGCCCACGATTCAGATCGATCCATTCTGGTGTAATTTATCTTCTTTTCCTGATATATATCTGCTTTTCATGACATAGGAAAGCCTTATAATATAAGGTGTCACCAGAAGTAGCCGGTTGTTAAAATGGTTCCTCTGGTTCTGTTGGGTCATCATTTCATTAATCTGGGAATTCACCCCACTTGAAACTTGTAGCAGTTTGTCTAACATCATAAGAAGAAAACCTAAAATGGGAAAAAAATTTATGAAAAAACAAAAACAAAACAAAAATTGACTGTTATTTTGTTTATATTGTGTACTTCATTTGGTGCCTAAAGAAATGCTTTGATATTTTTAAATGTTTAGGGGGGTAGATTAAAGTTTTCTCAAGATTAATAATATCATAATCAACTGGGGAAAGCTTTTACAAAATAAATTGTTTCCAAACTTTGTTGGAAGGCAATTGATACTAGAATATAATTCAGATTTTTTAATAGCAAAGTGGCTTGAGTCTATCATCAAGCAGTGCTGCTAATGTATATACTCTACATATCTAAGGGAATAACATGTCTATTGTTCTTCATTTTGCTCTTACCTCTGTTCCCAGCATTATTTTTTATTTATCTGCATTTGGTTTATGGTCTTCCCTAATCGGCTCGAACCGATCCCCCCTCCCCCCACCCATTCACAGCTGGTCTTCGTAGTTCTGTCAGCCAGCGTATCATTAATCCAAGAACTCTCCTCTGCGAACCTTGCTGAAGCCTTGTCTCACATCTTAAGATTATCCTGTAAAGGAAAACAAGTATGAAAAAGAGAAGAAGAAGAAGAAAGATTCTACTGTCATTTCCTTTGTGTACAAACCCAGTGTCTTAACTTAACTATTCTATCACATTCCTTAAATGGAACCTTACATTGTTGCTTATGTAGATTCACCATGTCTCAAGATTTGTCAATCAAACACTAAACCTTGCCAATAAAAAAAACATGATTTGCTTCCAAAGAATATTTAAGGACAGATAATTATACAGAGAATTTATAAAGTGCAGACGTAACCACCGTTAACGGTGCTCAAGGCACAAAGCAATAATACCTTGGTCAATGATAACCTGTCAAACACATATATAGACAATCCCTACACATTGCAGCAGCTAAACAGCGCCCAACTGACGATTTATCTCACATTTACACCTGGGTGAAGAGAGGCAACGGAGATAAAGCGCCTTGCCCAAGGACTCAACTTAATGATCTGGCCAGGACTCGAACGGTCTGCAAACCTAAAAGGATAACAAGTCCACTGCCTTAACCACTTGACCACAATGCTCTACGGTCAGCTTACCGAACATACTTGTCAGATGAACAAAGTGCCTTGAATCTAACAACAAACAATATTGCTGTTTATTTATATCCAAGGGTATAACTTATATGAATGGTGTACGTAGCAAAAAAATATATACCAAATAGCCTCATTACTATGTATAAATTTAAAGGTCTGTTCTTGTATAAAAGAGTTTTATCAAATTAAATATTTAACGATGAAGCAAATTCATAAATCTTGTGTTTGCTGAACTAAATAGTCAGTTGACAAAATTCTTCAAACTCAACGAGGGGAAGAAAGACAAGAATTGTTTTATTAACCATTTAACTTGTTTGTGTAGGTTAATATATATAACTTAAGACCCAGTAACTTTAATGTTATTTTCTTTGTTCCTGGTACATGAGTACAGAGTTGCTCTTTATTTTTAGTTCATCTGAATGTTTGATCTCTACTATGCCATGATTCTCCCCATCAACTGTCAACCCTTAAATTCTGATTGTAACTCTCAAGTAGTTTTAGCATAATTAACAGTGTTATTCACCAATTACAAAGTCACCTCTATTCTCTCAACTTGAAAGATGCGTTTTGAGTTTGGTTTGGAATTCCTTTTCTTCAAACATGTCAGTATTTTTAAACTATAGTCTGCAATATTGCAAGTTAACAGGACTGTTAAGACATCCTTCTAGATGAAACAAATTATTCATACATCTAGGCTAGATGTAGCTTGCCATGGCTTAATATAATAGCCTCCGTCTCTTAACACAGTAAAGAATGAAATCTACCTTTTACTGACGGAGTACTTTATTAGTACCCTGTCCTTACTTTATCAGTACCCTGTGAGTACTTCATTAGTACCCTGTCAGTTCTTTATTAGTACCTGTCAATAGTTTATTAGTACCCTGTCAGTACTATATTAGTACCTGTGCGTACTTTATTACCACAGGTGAATAATTTATTAGTACCTGTGAGTATATTAGTACCCTGTGAGTACTTCATTAGTACCCTGTCAGTTCTTTATTAGTACCTGTCAGATGGTAGATGGCAGCTCTTTATTTATTACTAGGAAATTTATCCTATGGATATTATTGTTCATTATACACCATGTACTCATGTAGCCTATACAGTACTAGTCCAGACAATCAATTCAACATAACAGTATTAAAAAAGTTTTCTTTTGAAAATGAGCTCAAATGTCAGTACCTTGAACTGCCAAACCTTACCCATGAAAATATTTTTCAAGATTCATCTTCGGTGAGTTATCCACAAAGTTCATTACAAAAACTAACTCATTGAACAGAAAAGTCCATGGAACTGTGAATGAAAAGTAAACTTCAATTTTAGCTGACTGTGACCATTTTTGGTTCTAGCATTTTATGAATTACTATCTTTTTATGAACAAACTCTGTAGAAAATCTGCCTAACACCAAATACCGAAAGATGTTTAATGTAAAATCATTTTTAAATGAAATCTGATTCCATCCTTAAAAAATATGACATTTTTGTGTATCAGGCACATTTTTGAAATCTGTCAATCCAATCTCATGCCCTTTTTCATTACTGAACATATAAAGAAGCAAAACTGTTTAACAGTTTGGAATTTTGTCTAGATTTGTATTTAAAAAAAATCTTTTCTACAGTATCATTTATTGAATTATTCAGTAGTACCCCTCAATGAAAGAAAGCAAAAAACAATATGACCAACATAAACTGATGCCCAAGTCTTTTTTTGAAAAATGCTTTTTCCAACTTTTTCTCATATTATCAATGACTTTAGACTAAATTGGCCTTGTTTAAGAAATTAAACTTTAAGGCAAACAATCTTTGCATTATGAAATAACTGTATCGCTTAATATTTATCTACAATGTCAAATTTACTTGATCACATGAGACCTTTTTTATGCAAGATCTCACACACACACACACACAAGAAAAGACGAAAAAAGTCAAATTAATTTACTCTGAGGCTTAACTCTTTTTGATCAATTTTAATGAGATTAAACTTGTTAGTGAGCCACCACACGAGGCCTTGTGTCTCTTGCCTTCGGTAAATTTCTTGCCCCATCGTTGAGCGGTGATAAATTTTCATTAGCTTCTGATTCAATTATGGATTAAAGTCTATTTTAAATCCCGCAAATGATTCGGAAGGATAGGATAATTAAATTATCATTATTAAAGTGCTTGTTTAACCTCCGTCGATTCCTTTGTATCTTCATACACCACACAAAGATTTGCTCATTTCAATTGGCAACTATTCATCAATTTCCAAATGTTAATAAAAACGGTCTCAGTTTTTTCGGAATACAACCGAAATCGAATTAGGAGACAGTAAAATATTTTTGGTCTTAATTTGTGGCTACAGTTATCTAATTTAGAAGATACGGAAGTTCCCGATCCGTCCTGCTTCGCCGTTTCCTCTTCTGTCTCTGAAGTGAAATTACTAAGAATAAAAGATACGTCGGTTGTTTGTTCAAAGCGTCTTAAAGTCCTCTTTGATCGAAGACAAGAGTTGATTGATCCAGAAGGATATGGATTCAAAATGTAGGTACAATGAGATAAATCTCGTTAGAATATATATTTTACGTAATGAGTTGAAAGATGAAGAAACAATTTAAGATAAAGAAAATGACAGAAAATTATGACTGTTGTTTGGTGATATTATGGAGGATGGGATGAAGGTGAGAAATATCAAAATCAGATCAAAAGTGTCAAATGTTTTTAGGCCGCTCCGTTGATCATCAAGATGACAAGAAACTCTGAATCATGTCAGGGGAATTAACACTATTAACTTTATGAACTGATTTCTTAATTAACCATTGTTTTTTTGTTTTTTTTGGAAGATTACTAATTTATATGGGAATTGGCTTGTTCCATTGAAAAGAGAGAATTTGTTTAATCAATTGTCAGTAGTTTTAATTTAAAAAATCAAGTTAAGAGGCATTGTTTTGTCTGGAAGTGGCATACATTTTGCTGAAATTCATTATATGCCAGTTCTCGGTTGATGGTCAATGAGTACTGTAAAAGAGAAAACAAAGGGTGTATTTTCTTATGAGAAATGCAGAAATTTAATATGGAAGTTTTCAACTGCACCATAAGGTTTGCTTGTTAGGTAAATTTGTTTTATTCTTTTGCCAAAGGCCAAAAGTTATATGTTCAATGGTGATGGCCTGTGTGCACAAATGTGAGCATTAATGTGTGTGTGATGCTTTGACATGTCAAAATGGTGGTTGACTTTTATATGTGGTATGTGCATCCAGCTTAGTTTATAACAGAAGAGAGAATACAACTATTAACAATTCCATTATCCTGAAGTTCTTGAAAATGGTAAATTTATAATGGAACTCTTGTATTTCCAAAAATTTAAATAATGAAACGTCGGCCAAGAAATATTTTTTCCTGCAACAGTCTTTCCGTCCTGACACTACAGTTTGAGGTTTTGACTTAAGCCAGGAAATTGAACCCAAATGATTGCGAACCCCTCGCTGCGGCGTTATTAAAGCAAAACCAAAGAATTTTGGGAGAACTTTTGTTAAATTCATCTCACCTGTTTGATAGAGAATTGCACCTTTGCGGGATACAGGAGGGCCCGGCCTGCTGCGTAGCCATTCTTGTCCATCCAGTTTATTGTTCCAACTGATTTTGTTGTCCCCTGGATATCGTTGACCCCTGGTCACTTCGTCTTGAACATCCTTGACCTACTTGGACGAGGAAGTTTCCTCACCTAGATGGAAAAAAAAAGAAGCAAAAATAGCATCACGGTATAACTTGGCCTGGGGTTTAAGACACCGAGTCGAAAAAAAGACCCCCAAATATCTTTTTTTTTGTCATTACATATTTCATATCTGTTTCTTCAAGCATTTTAAAATGTCATAATATATATTCCCAGTTCTGAACTGTTTGGTATTTATACCTCTTTGCTGTGGTATATAGCCTGAAAACTCTCACAATTTTCGATATTAATAGTGAACCTTCTTTTTTTTTCCTTTTAACTAGTACCCATATATGTTTTGGTTTTGAGTTCTTGTGTGTTCTTTGAAAATTGGAACAGAGATCTTTTGCCCTAAGAGCATTTCAGGGGTAGATTTGATTGAAACCCTATTCTTGTTTACAAAAATGAAAAAAAGAAAAAAAAAGAGAAAAAAGAAGATTGTGATGGTTTCATGGAAAATTTGTATCTTAAATTAAAAGAATAAGACCCCTCTTTAAAGAAATTAAACTTAGTTGATTCCGCGGAATTGTTGACTAGATATCTGTATGGGCAAGAGTTCGTTGTCCATTTGCCCATTAGGGGGGCGGAATAATCGCAAAATGTACGCACGTTGATTCATCATAATTTTGTCACAGCAGTTGCCTGCATGATCTCACGGACAACGTAACCATGGTAATAAACCCCAAATATGTTCCGGTTGGCCTCCGCCCCATTTAAGTCATTGTTCGTTGCAGCATCCGCGGTTATGTGCGGAAAAAAGAAAGAATTGTAAGTACGAGTCAGATTTTAAGGTGCCTTTCCATTTAAAGGGGCCATATCCCGTACTCAACTGGCCTTGGAATTCCCAGAAAGTTGAGTCGCATAAGAATTATAAAATATGAAATATGAATGGAAGTGATCAAAGAATTCAGGGAAAGTCTGAAATGTAGTTTATACATGTTTAAAAATAGTCATGAAATCTCCCACCGTAAATTGAAGCTTTGAAGGGGATATCTTAAAATTGCAGAGATGACCATAGTAAGAAGACTCTACAAACTTACAGATATTTAGGTTTGATGAATGGAACAGCAATATGCACACTGTAGGAGAGATATGTAGGTTTGATGAATGGAACAGCAATATGTACACTGTAGGAGAGATATGTAGGTTTGGTGAATGGAACAGCAACATGTACACTGTAGAAGAGATATGTAGGTTTGATGAATGGAACAGCAACATGTATACTGTAGAAGAGATATGTAGGTTTGGTGAATGGAACAGCAACATGTACAATGTAGGAGAGATATGTAGGTTTGATGAATGGAACAGCAATATGTACACAATAGGAGAGATATGTAAGTTTGGTGAATGGAACAGCAATATGTACACTGTAGGAGAGATATGTTGGTTTGATGAATGGAACAGCAATATGTACACTGTAGAAGAGATATGTAGGTTTGACGAATTGATGATGTGTATTAAACAGCATCAAAGCCTTTAGTAAAAATCAACCCAGAAAGCTGCTTAATGACTCTCTAGGTTGGTAACCAACAGAATTGACACAGACAAAAGTTTATTGTGCTCTAAAGGGGACCCCCAAACCCAACCATCTTCTCTGCTTAAATATATCACAGAGATCCTTTGTAACAAAATAACTTCCACAAACAGCTAATAAAGATCTTTCTCCGTTTGAGAGGGATATCCTAGTTTGAGAGTCCTGTCTGGGAACTATTATTTGTAAATCTGTGGTGTCATGGTGCCAAGAGGATCTGACTGAAGGTTATTTTTAATTTTTTCTCTTTGTTTTCTTTCTATATTTTCATTGTTAACAGAGTTGACACCGAAACCAACACCATCACTAAGTGGTGTTAAGCGGTTCAATAGTTCGTATTCTGCATTCTGCAAAAACCCATCACCATTACAGAATAGATAAATAAATACAGGCAGGGATATTGGCGTCGGAAGGAGGGGTACGGGAGAGGGAGGAGGGCTATGCGATTGTAAAGAGGGGGGGTAATGGCAGGGGGAAGGAGGCTATGTGACAGGGAAGAAAGGGTGTGGGAGGGAAAGGATTGGTATGGGGATGGTGGGTGTGGGGACACATCCTACTTATGTGAAGTTCTCCTTAGTTCAAACAGAGGAAACACAAAAACAGAGTATCCTGTAGAGTTTACGAAAACACATTTTCAACAAGTTAATTGTTCTACCACATGCCGAGCCTTTCTCTACTAGTCATACGACTTTAATGTGTGTCAAATATTGTGCCTTGTCATTGAGTAAGTATGCATCATTGAGCAGTTTTTATGACTTAGTAAAGGGCCAGTTCTAAGAAATTTATGTCACCTCAAGAATAGAAGATTTATTTCCCCTTCCATGCATATCAATATTATGGACACTTCAACAGCTTACAAATGTTTTTTGCTATGACAAAGATTTTAGCAGCACAAAGTAAATTCTGCAATAATAAGTTTTGAATTGAAATGTTCCCTGGAATTTGAAGTGTTGTGGAACATGCGACTTTGATTTGAATTAGGGAGAATGAAACTACCTGAAAAGTTTTCAACAATCTTGATTCGCTCTGCATTTTATACCACAAATTCCAGTATCTGAACATGTTATATATACTGTAGTCGCTTTACCAAGAGGAAAGCTTCTTCGTTATGAGTCACCTTGGAGATTTTTCGAACGCCCCCCTCCTGTGACCATTAGCTCTTCTGCTGTACCCTTCTCCGTCAAGCGACTCAACCTTCTTGATCATAGTGTGCCAAAGAGGTGTTTTGTGTGTGGCACCTGCTACAAGTGGGTGGGGGGGGGGGGGGGTGCATGGGGGGGGGTTCCATAAATGAAAGAAATTAGTCACCTAAACATAATGTCAAAAAATTTAGGGATGGGTAGGTCTATTATAAGCTATGGACACCCAAAACAGTACAATGTTTTGTCGAAGTCTTTATCATCTGTTTGCAACATTTAAATGTTAAAACTGACAAACTTTTTGCGAAGAATACGTTTACAGATACACAGGTAACACGTTTTTACTATACATGGCCAGAATTAGTCAATGGGCTTTAGCTGGGCATACCCAGGAATCTTAGAAAAAATCCCTTATGAATTTATGTGTTTGAATAACAAAAAGGTCTTTTGCATTTTGTAATTTGTCCATAGTCAGTCTGCTTAACAATTAACTATTAGAAAGAGAAGCATTAATTGTTACGGGGAGAATGTCATTGCCGCAAACGCAATCATCTTTTTTTGAAGGATTAATTTAAATCCAACAGTGCATGCATTAGTTATTTGTTTATATAGTGTCTTCACCGGCGAAACACCTGATATTATAAGAAATGGCATATGCACACACTGTGGGGTGTGCGTCTTCGGCATAAAAAAAACCCAAACTGTAATTGACATCATGTGCCTTGCATGGCTTGGCACAGTCATTATCACAAAGTGTAAAGCACATTATAAATACATAGTGCATCACTGTACAAAAAAAAGAAGAAAGATATTAGGTATCTGAAAACACAATGTGTCACTTAAGTTCACAAACATTTGTGCACCAATGTCTTCAAAAAAATACATAAATATATAAAATGAGGGTAAAAGAAATAAAAAATAAATAATAAAAAAAAAGAGAATTTTTTTTACCCAAGTGAGCTCAGATTTAAAATAAAAATAGGAATGCTTCCCTTTATATTCTCACTTAAATTTGATCAGCCATATTTCCTTGTAATAACTATTAATTATTTTAACTGTAGTAAACTTGCGTACTTCGACCACAACTGTCTGTGCCTTCTCTCAATTCTATTGATAGTATCTTGATCATGTTTTTTTTAATTTTAGTTGAAATATTATTAGGTCTTCCCTCTAACCCAAAAGTTTAACGTCAGTTCTGATAGTTTAAGCTAAATCACTTGGTGAAAAGTAGAAGGTAGAAGTGACAATAAACATGAGCCCCAAATGTAATATGCAAATTAAAGCTATAGGTCTTAATATTTATATCATAGAGAAGTTTGACTTACAAGCATTAATTTATAAAAGTAGGACAAATTAATGAGATTTTTAGATTTCTTGAGCAAGTCGGCAATAAACCTCAGCCTATGAATCGATGTGAATGAAATAATAATCTCAATTGGAAAAAAATTTAATTCAGTTTTCAAATTTTTTGTAGCAGTTTTAAAGGCTTTTATTTTTTGTTTGATGTAAAATACTGTGATTTCTATGTAAAAAATAATAAAAAAATAAAACAAAACCTGCTATAGATCTTTGGATATGCATAGAATTTTGGGATGCAATATTTTTGGATAATTTATTCCCTGAAATTTAGTCACATCCTGCACGGCTGACAATATTTCTCATTTTATGCTGAAATGATGTTATTATGTAGGTTATTTTGGGACCTGCGGATGGCTTGATTTTAACATTTAGGCCTGAAGTAATTCCCACCAAAAGTCATTCACATCCAGACATTGACAACATAGGAGTACTGGTATCATAGTTGACATAACTAGCATAAAAGGCCAGCCCCAGATGTTTTCAGTCGCCTCTCGTTTCGCTGCGTGACATCGGATTCATGAGCACCTGATGAAATGTAACTGCTGGTCTATTGTGAAGTTATGTGCACATACTTTAACACAGAAAACACCATGCCAGTCTTGAAAAGGTCTGACACAAACCTTATTACAGCTAGCATAATTGAAAGCTATTACAAACAGGTTTTTAAATCTATGTCGGGGACTTGAATCTTGAAATCTGTTATTACGGGCGAGAATTAAGAACGTTTAATTTCGGGACGCTGTGTGCTCCGTATGCAGCCTATTACTTTCCCTATTTAGACTATTGAAGTAGTCTTCTAGTTTTCTTTTGCCCTATGCTTTTCAAGAGCTGCTTCTTAGCTGAAATGACCCACTAACATACATTTCCTTTGACCCATAAAGCGTTTTGTTATACCACAAGTGATCGCTATTCCAATTGGCACAGTTTTGGAAACGCCTGATGGAAATCGGCAACTTGGCTTTTTGATATCATCCTAGCTGGAGATCGCAACCTACAGGACTTTTTTTCTATTCTTTCTTGTTTTGGCTGCCAGACAGGGGGTCACATGGGTGCAAGAGAAGTCCTCTGCATAGAAAGCAGAGGGGTATTGACCTAGATACATGGATGAATTTTATTCCATGCTAGACATTTACAAGGTCACACTTCTAGGATATATATCAGTAACATATCTGAAAACATGACAAGTTTCTCTAGGCATCACACAGTGATTACAAAATGGCAGTATTTTGTGTGCACTTTGTCTTTATTGAAGCCATCAAATTCTCTTGACTAATGATGGAAAAGAAAAAGATAAAAGGAATCATACTTTGAGACAGAGAGAGCAAGAGAGGCGAGTGGATATCGATAAGCCATATTCATGAGTTTCTGTTCATTGATGTATATATCACAATATCCAAAAGGTACTAAGTGAGGTTGACTTTTTACTATCTCCGGGGTTTGAAGGTTATCAGTATTTGTCTACAAATATGCTAGACCGAGTCAAATAACGGTCATTCGTGGTTAAAACTCCCACTTGTAGGCATTTCTTATGCTGCCCTCACCAAGATATACCGGTCTGTCGACTTTTAAAAGTTAACTCATTTAATATCTGGTAATAATTTGATTGAGAACCTCTTTAAATATATATCTTGCGTCCATAGCCTAGTGGTTAGGGTGTCCGCCTATAAAGCGGGAGGCCCGGGTTCAAACCTCGGTGGAGGCTGGAAGTATTTGTACTTTTTTGGATTTTCAAACTCACTACGATTTCAGTTATATATGTATATATGTATATGTATCTGTATATGTATATGTATATGGATATATGTATCTGTATATGTATATGTATATGTATATATATATATATATATATATAT
>JAAAKB020000020.1:211394-224297 GCA_010014835.2 Apostichopus leukothele | reverse complement strand
ACTGGTGCTACATGGGTGTAACTAAGACTGATGTCACAACAGTGTACATATAACTGGTGCTACATGGGTGTAACTATAAGACTGATGTCATAACAGTGTACATATAACTGGTGCTACATGGGTGTAACTAAGACTGATGTCACAACAGTGTACATATAACTGGTGCTACATGGGTGTAACTATTACTAATGGTATAAAAGTCTAACTTAGGCTGATGTCAGAACGGTGTACGCACCACTGGTGTGAAGAAAGCTGTAACCTGTGACTGGTGTTATACAGACTGAGTTAAGACTAATGTCCATACGGTGACTGCATAGCTGTTGTTATAAAGATGTACCAAATATTCGGAATCATCTGGATTTTTATCATGAAAGATTCCCTCTCTTTTGATTTTGTTATAAATCTTCTAAACTCTGTGTATTCATAAGACGTTTCTCTCTACTTCTGTTCAATTTTTTCTCCTCCTTTTTTATTTCTCCTGTTTGTGTCCATTTCTCTTTCTTTATTTAGTTATATTGTCTGTAAATTACTTCTGTTGTAGTCCTTGTCCCCTCCCCCCCCCCACCCCACACACATCGACCTCAACACCACCCCCTTTTTTCTAGCTTTCTAGAGGATAACCTCCATTTTTTGTCCCAGCCCATTAAGGATTTATCATATATTGTTGCATTACTTTGACATTAAGACTTCATCGTCTCATTGTGTAAGCTATGTACTTCTATATTGAATTATGAGTCTTCAAGTAGAAGACTGTGGAATTGTTTACTGAATGACTGTGTAAGGCCATCTATGGAACAAGTTACCAGATCACATTCGAACATGCTATAAACTTTCTACTTTCAAAAGTCTACTTAAGACCCATATTTTCACTTGTTCTTTTGTAAAATTAATTTACTTTCTTTGTTAAGCGCCTTGAGCAGTGACTTTTGTTTACTGATTTGGCGCTATATAAGTCTCATTTATAATTATTATTATTATATTATTCAAACAGAACGAATGAATGATATAAGATTTCAGCTTTCTGTTTGAGAAATTCTCAAAACCAAAAAAAACACAAAAAAAAAAATTGTGAAAGAGAAAGACAATCCACGTAACCCAAAAAAACAACTTGCAATTTGTGATTTGCTTTTGTGATAATACGAAGGAGGAGTGTCGCACAGTAGAATTATCAAATGAGAGTTAAGTAAACCATAAATGCAGCCGACAACACTGTATATAAAAACGGCAGCATCCAGCAAATATGATTAAGAGATGCCCTACCACAAAAGATATATTCAAGAAGAGTCAGACACAACCTGTCCGCATGTTGCGAAATGGGAGAAGAGGTTTACTTCTCCCAACCCAAGTTCTGTAAATATTTCTTGGTTAACCTTCAAATGCATCGCTAAAATCTCCCTCCATACCCACCCTCTGACAAAACGTTCTCTTTTTCCCCTTTTTTCGTTTGTACCATATCATCTCTTTAAAGTTCCCATCATCAAATGACAGATGAACAAACTTACCAGTGATGTGTGATTCATGTCTGTAAATCAGAAGGGAAAACAGAAAGCAAGAAAAAAATTGGAAAGTTAAATTAAAATACATTTGAAATCGGTTTAAATGCATACAATGTCGACAGTAATACGTATGCTTCTCAAAAAGACATGGTGTCATACACACAGAAACACACATACCTTGATTGCTAATAAAGGATTTATAAACTTTACAACAGAAATGTTAGTTATAATAATGATGTAATTTACACCTTTGTTCAAGTTACGTCTCTGTTTCCTGGAGTGATTTGTATTACAATATAGCAACAATCACGTAGATTGCCTCAATAGGAAGGACCCGGACGTGTCCAACAGGAAATACAGGGAAACAAGGATATTTGTGCAATTCTGAGGGATACCATCAATGATATTATTTTACAGAGAACACAGATGAACTTGCACACTTTCATCAAATGAGATGGCAAAGTGTGGACGATATTCAAATCTGAAACACTAGTCTAAAATTAGACATGTTAAAGGGAAGTTCTAAATTACTTTTGCTTTCAATTTAGCATTGGTATGGTATAAGCTTTGTACACTTTCGTTTATTTTTATTAGAGGCCTAATCTTCACATCAACATTACAATTGTTAAATTAGGTTTCACAAAATGACCCTCAGCGACTGAAGTAAAATGAAACCACAGCTGTCGACGGGCTTGAAAATTTTCAACATTCCAAAACTAAAAACCACTGGCTTAAAAAACCACTCAGGTAAAGGGTAAAGTTTTACACACCATAGTTAGAACTGAATGTAATTCTCAAGAACCTGCTTACAGGTAAGAATGGTCAAGATCAATAAATAGTGGGTCAACCTGTCATGACCTATGTCATGTGACAATCATCCCAACATTGCCTGTTATGCTTAAACGGACAAAACTGCCAATAAAGCATTATTTGAAGGTTTTGGAATATTTATTATCCATGATATTATTAACTTTTAAAAGGGTGACTTTATAGGCACAAAAAAATCATTTTTGGTATTCATAGATGACGACTGAACACTTCTATTGGTCCAGTTGGCACTTCTATACCACATTTCAGTTTTGTTTAAACGTAAGTTGGCCTGACGTTTCGATCCTAGCAGGATCTTCTTCTGAGGCTAAATGACAAGTAACAGTAACAGAAGGGACAAATACAGACACAGAATACAGACAGGATTGAAACGTCAGACCAACTTTACTTTTACACATTCTCTTACACGGCTCTTTAGTGGATAAGCAGTTTGCTAACAGTTTTTAATATTTTTTTGGACATTTAATTTTGGCAAGTGATGAATCTCATCAATGGCTGGACTTCTACATCTAACACACAGACCATTTAAGCTCAGTTAATCAGATGCCACACAGAAACGCAATGGCAAAATCATCAGGCTTTTCATGACCTCAAATAATAAGTTTACTCATGTATTTTACTAAATTGTCAAGGACGATTGGTGTTGATTGTCACCCCAGGCTTTTCTATTGTTGACATGAAAGTTAAAAGAACATGAGTTGGTTTGGTTATTAGAATTTAAAAACAATTAACATTTATAAGGCAGGTGCTGAGCAACTGACATTGTCATCTCTGAAGTCTAAAAGGAACATGCCGGACATTTTAGCATATATTAAAGTTGAATACCTTGAAAACCAGAATAGCTTTCATAAAAAAAATATATAAAGAAAACTAGCACAGAAATTTCTCTTTTTCCTCAGATTAAAACATATCAAGTCCAAAATTCAGCCTAAAGTCAAACTTTAAGAGTGGCTAATTGTCTTCTTCATGTTGTAATAAAGTCCAGCTTTCAAGAATTTCTAAACCTTTTGATGATGTTTCTCTCTGCTTCACACAGTAGTGCACTAGAGGACTAAACACATCACACAGCCTTGAGGCTATGTTGGCATGGTTACCATGGTTACCATCTGTTCATTTCTATTTAACCTCACCATTTTATATTAATACATGATCAAATATTCTCTCTCTCTCTCTCCTCCCACACCATTCTAAGTCAAATAATTTTTAAAATTTATAGCCGACCATGATAAGTGTGACTGAAATAACTTGTCTACTACATACAAACTCACAATTTGTGACCCTGTGTTTGAATTTCCCCGTGAGATTGAGCTGTTACTATTGCAATTACTTTCACAATTCCCAGGGATGACAATATGCAAGAGTTTGAATTCCTAGTTCCTCTAAGTGAAACTGAAACTAGCCTGATCAAATACAAACATTGACGTTATGAATAAACAATATCACAGAAGCATTTAGATTACTTTTGATATTTTGCAATAGAGAAATTGGTTTAATACATTAAAATAGTATTAAGTGTGATATCATCTAGTGTACTCATCTTTGCATGATAGGCCATGTGTAAACTATGTGTATATCATGTCATGTATAACATTAGGCTATGTGTGGCATGTTAAATGTTCTGTGTGGCATGTTAAATGTTCTCTATACAATTTGAATATTATTTACAACATCGGGAATCCACATATCAGCACACGTAAGCACAGTAAATACTGCCAATTTGTTGGATGTTACAGTGCATGCTGACTTAAGTTTTTCAAAACAAATAGTCAAATATGGTTGTAGCTGCCTATCAACCTACAACAATTTAACTTGCAGATGTTTGGATATTAAGTATTAACTCTGTCATCCAAAGGTAACTTAAAAGGCTAAATTTCCAGCTACATCCACTGTCTTGGATGAGACTAAATTCTGTTTTACATAGTCCATACTAGACAATTCACTAGTTAAATATCAGAGCACAAAAATAAAAACACAAAGCACAAATAATTTTTTTTTCAAATTGGCTTTAACCTTCCTGAAAATGGAAACCAGTGTAGAAAGATAGTGCCAAAGCATTTTATACACTCTAATAAGTTCTGCATGCTTCCTTCTAATCTAAAACGCTCAGCTTTAGTATCCTTCCTTGTTTGTAACTTGTTTGTTTTATTTGTTACTCACAAACCAGTGGGTTAGGCTATATTAGAGGTTTCTGATAAAGCATACTTATTGTTCCGTGGGTTATCATTCAAGTACTGATGTACTTGAATGAGCAAAGTTCAGGAAACCTTGGCAGTCATGCTTACCATTCCCTATCACTGTACTTTAAGACGTAACAAATTTATTAACTGATCTATAAACACTCTTGAAGCTACGTTTGAACTGTTAGTTTATGGTATATATCATTTCTTTACTATGGTCTTTCCTGAGTTTTTATCCAATGTGGTGGTTTGTACTGTATCTGATACAAAGACTGCAACTAAATTTCACCTCTTAGGGTAAAAAGAAAGTACTTCATAGTTCATAACATTTGTACATAGAGCCAATTCACCTCCCTGGGAAAGTAATTGAACCTTATTGATAGGAACGTTCGTTATGAAACGAAACTATCTGGTCATAAAATTGATTCATAACAGGATTCTTAGAGGGATGTTTCTGCTAATAACACATTTGAAAGTCATCGTGTCTTTGACTTTAAGCGTGGCTCGCATAAACTGTACACGAGTAATAGTATATCACAATTGCACAACTGGAAAGAACCACTGAGCGTGTTTCTAAATGAACTTAAATCTTACCTTCTGTATTAACATCTACTTCATCTTCCTGCATGTAAAGAAATTAAAAGAGATAATGAACATTTCTAAGTTTCTCTTGGATAAACATGTACAATAGAGACACAAATAGCTTGTGGACTTGTGGTGCAGTTGATACTTACAGCATTTTGTTGCTATCAATCACAGCCCAATTTACTTTCACAGATCTTACGATACAAAAATTAACATTAATGTTAGCTTCTTTTGAGGTGATATGAATGAGAATGTTCAACATTTATATCCACAGTAGTAATTCTGCAAGACTAATATTTGCATGTTGACTAATATATTATACATACTTCCTTTGAGGTCATAAATCTATAGAAAAGATAAAATAATTATTTACTTAGTTTATAAAATACTCCTTTCTGGATCACCTATAAAAATGAGACTTGAATCCAAGTTGCCTTGTCCTCAATTCTTACCTCAAGAGAGTCAAAATCACTATCGCTGTCGAAGGAATCTGACGAAGAGAGAAATTATATTGTAAAAGTTTGTGATAGCAGAAAAAAAAATCAGAAAAACAACTCAGAAACAAAGCAGACATGTGTGATCGTAAATGTGATATACGGTACAGTGGAGTGTCAGCATCTATGAAAGCTGACACTTCACCAGGACACCTCTGTAAATGCAGTGAATTTGTCGAGTACAGATCCCTAAAATCTGATGTACTGGGAATGCTTACTTGGAATTCACTTTATGAATTCTTGAGGCAATATAGCTATAACATTTTGTTGGTAAACCTTTTTAATTGTAAATGTAAACTGAATGATTGATGACGACATAATGGTCTCTCTGGTAATGCCAAATGATTACGACCATGACCTCTGCTTTGGATTTGGGTCGTAATTATGACGACCAAATATGTTTACGTAAGCGAAACAGATCTACCTTGAGGAAACTAGTTTCATCACCCCCAGCCACTATCTGTCATCTGGGTGGGTGCAGAGGGGGGGAGGGGGATAGACAGGGAACAACTTAGATAGCTGGTAACAGCTACCGTTAATCGTTAATCGTTAATCCGATGCAGAGGATTTTGCATCCCACAAATCAAATTTGCGAACCTTTTGCAAGATTATCCCGGATTTCATTCTTTCTTGTTGCATGTCCCATGAACTTAAGTAACATGATCATTCTTGTCTAGTTCCTTACCAGTTCTTTATTAGTCAAATATGCTATTTCCTATGGGAATATGCATTAATATTAATGTGTGGCCAGTCAGTTACTGTTCTCTCATATGATTCTTCAATGCATTTCTAATACTGAAAGAATCAGTACAGATCAGAACATGAATCCAACACGATGTGCATACTGCTCATGCTGTCCCGCCTTAAAGATTGACGTGAAAGTACAAAAATGTAAATAAAACAAATACATAAAAAAAAACATGGTAAGCAGGGCGATTGCTTGATCATATTTGAGAAGCAAAAACGATGGGAGGACTATCATGAATAGAAATTCACAAGTTATCATATGAGTTTGTGAGAGTCAGTTTAGACTTAACACATGCTAAAGCAGAAGACGAAAGACTTAAAATGTTCGAATGACTGAGCAATATCTAAGGAAAAACAAAACGGTGAATCACTCTAACTATTTTGTCTACAGACAAAGAAACTGAAACACAATGAAGTTGTTGAATAGCTGTTGTTTTCTTGGTTGTTTCCTATATCCCACTAAATACTTGTAACATCATTTCTGTGAATTTCGCAAATCAAATAATTGCAAATATTGTGGGAAACCCCTGCTTTAGAAGACCATTGTTATTTATTAGTCACTTCAGTGCTACTGTATATGTGATTGTTATTTTTAGAAAAGCTACCCTCATTATCAATTGGGTGAACGAAGACCAAGTTAAGTTCTGAACTTAATCTAAGCTTACCAAAGGACACGGATAAGCTTATAAAACTCAGAGATGTTTGAAACTTATAGTATAGTATAGTAAAGTATAGTATAGTATAGTATAGTATAGTATAGTATAGTATAGTATAGCACAGTACAGTACAGTACAGTATAATATATCATCTGATAATGAAAATACCTCGACCATAAAACAAACTCTATCTAATACAACAATCTTACTATCTATTAGCATTAGTATTTCATAAGTATTACCACCCACCAACCATATATTTATAGAATTTGAATATAAAGTCAACTAATTAGACTGAGATCAAAACAAGAGAAATGTATGAAATATGTTAACGACCCACCTGTCTGTAAGATAACTACTAGAGATGTCTAGACCTATCTCCTCTGTCCACGAATGGTTCGGTTGAGACTACTAAATATCATACAAAGTAATAGGACTACTCCGACAATGGAATAAACACCAGAGGGAAATAGCTACTGGTTATTAAATTACTTCAAGGGACTCACCAGTATTGAGCAACAAAATATGACAGACTCGTGCAACTTGATCGTTAAATCTCTTTCCCACAATTGAATTAGCGTGGAGCATTACGAAAAAACAAAGAAAACCTATCCATCAAGGAACAACATGATAGGAGGAAGATATGTTTAGATAAACAAATTAAAATTAGCTGACGTAATGACCTGACGACAAGGGGAGATTAGATCTTAAAGTAATAAACTAATCTACCTACCTTAAAGACACTAAAAGCCGAATTAGTAGATGTTAATGCACACTTACACGTCATTGCAAAATATCAGAAAGTAAAAGTGCCTTCATACAAACATTTCAAAATGACCATTCTTTGAAGTTTTAAATCAATTTTAACCCTGGTCAACAAAGGATATTTCATAGGTAGTTTTCTGATTTTGTGGGGAAACTTTTCAGTTTTAGGTGAAGAATTATTCAGGTGTATAAACGTCATCTTTATATCATACTAAAGCTAGGTGCACTTACATGCTTTTTTTCCCCTGGTAAAAATAAGCATTAAGGTCACTGTCTTTAATCACATTTTGTATGGAAATAAATTCTGCTTCAGATACAGACTGCTTTAAATTAATGAAAACTGTTTCCTTCTACCTTCACAATTGATGATGGCAAAGTTCAGCTCTCTTAATATATTTATCTTGTCAATGGGTTGATTTTAGAACAAGGAAGTCACATTCAGTAGCCTACATCCTGGAAGCCCCAATGTATCACTCCTTTAAGGCTTGTGCATGTCTAGGTTAACCACTGGGGGTTGGGTGAATATGGGGGATGGGGTGGGAGTGCTTATTGCAATGAGAGTGAGAGGAGGGAGGGGGCACCAGCATTCTGTACATTTGAATATAAACATACCTGCAAATTTGTAGTGCTAGACACAATTACATGGTGTTAGGAAGGGGAAAGTCCCATTCCAATCATTTGAAATAGCTAGTCTCAAAGTGCATGGAACTTTCAGAGGATTATCTTTCACCCGTTTTGCCCCTCTTCATCAAGTTAGCTAATGATTTGAAACTCTTTTAGCATTAGTAGTATACTGACAGTAATTCAAAGGGTTCAATTAAAACTTAAGGGTCTGCTAAATAGCTTGAGTATCATCAGGTGACTGTCCAATGGAGAAAAACACAAGTCCAGCAACTTTTTTCAGTCCACAAAGCTAAAAGCATATTGCACATAAACCATCCGTATTGTTTCCTACGCCCCCTCATCAACCATCTCTTCTGCCTCCCAACCTTCCCTCAAGAACCACCCCTACTGGCTTCGAACATCACCTAGTAAGCCAACCCACCCTCCCTTCAGCAAACAATAACCAACTTCTATCAACCACTCCAGGTCAATTGTCTCCCACCTTCCCCTTGCCAAACACAAAGCTGATATCATCTACCGTCCCACCTAAACCCCATTGAGTGGGGTGTCTAAAGATGTGTACACTTTGCTATGAAACACCAGTTTTGTAACAAATCCAAAAAACATAAACAAAACTCATAAATTCATTGAAATTTAAAGAAACGCTGCATATGAAAATTTATCTTGCAAGCAATAGAGGTAACTTCATTGTTCAATCAAGGAGTACATAACTATACATTTATCAGATCATTTTCAGTCTGCCCCCAGCTAAAACCAAAGACAATGATACAACTTCTGTATATAACAAACCTGACTACCAGATAGGAAAAAAGGAAGGGTATTTACATATTACACAGGTTGTAATGACTTATCATGTTTGGAAAAAGTTAAAATTCACACAAAGTTTGCTTGACAGATTTCTCGTCAATTATTTTTAAAATGTGAAGATCCCAACAACTCCTGAACTATCACATCATTTCAGGAGGTACAAGATGAAACGACAAAGTCACTCATTTGTCGATTGCAACTTCCAACGGAACACTGTTTCTCCCTGAGTCTGACAAGATACTGAACCACTTGAGCATTCAACTGATGTGTGGGGGAGAATCTTCTTAATATGGAAATCCCATATATGGTCATTGCTATGTAAAATAAATCTTGGTTGATGCAACCTACCGTCACCAGGGTAATCTGGAGTTATTGGTGTTGGTTTTCCTTTTTTGCCGCTGAAGTAAAAGAAAGAAGGTTTTAGTATTTTTGGCAAAGAAACCAATATTTTGGCAAAGAAACTATCATAACCTTACCATGTATCAAGTGGGCTTAAAGGGATATTCCAGTGGCAGACAATGTGATGATTATAGGGAAGAAGAGCAAAAAAAATCTACACTGTTAGTTAAAAACCCCATCTCAATAGTTTATTCCAACTCTTGATTTGGTTGTTTGAATGTAAACTATTTTGACCAGATAAGCCCTTTCTTACTTCGGAAAGTGGACTTAGTGGCTGGTACGTGACATCCATCATTGTACTTGCCTTTTTACATTATAAAAAGCCAAAAAAGAAAGACTTTGCCAGTTCATTTGCAATGATGATATCACTATAAAAGCTACTATTGCCAGAATGCATCACAATGAAAGTCAGCTATTGGAATACCCCTTTAAGCCACTATGTCTGTATATCACTATGTGGTGTCCTACACGTGTTTGCATTACAGCTATATGTAAGCTGCTCTCCCACAGCACAGGCCGATGAAATGAGACAGTTTGGCAATCTCAATGACACAATTAAAGTCATCAGTTTCTATTACCAATAAAATCCTCTTTATGTTCGTACATGATCTTACAGTTAATGTTTAAGTCTGTGATAACCTATTTATGGTTGATTACTAGTAAAGTTTTAAAACTTTTCTAAAAAATATCCAGGATAAATGAAGATCACTGCTTGGGATTGAGAGAAGCCTGTAAGCTTACCAGTCTCTGCTCTGTTACAGCACAATTTCAAGTCGAACAAACTTTAATACACGTATACCTTAATACAACGTTGTACTTACATCCTTATCAGTCCTCTGTTCCTATCATCTCCTCCCTCCCCCCACATAGGTGCACCCCCTCCCCCACCCCCTCCCACATTGGGATACTGTGCCTGCTTGCAGGTCCTTTTCACTGTAAAGGATGGCTTAAAAGCCACAAAATTTGTTAAGCCAGGTTATAGTCCAGCAAGTATACTTCATTTTGTGTGTATGCCCTCTTATCTATTAGTGTTGATTTTCAATTGTTCACCTTTTAAAGGTATGTTCAAAGTCTGGCTAAGACCATATTTCCGATGATGCGAGTTCTCTGTGTGCAAGATTACTTGTTGAATTTATGCTACACATGTTTTTGATCAATTCTACAAACTCTGGCAATTATTTAGCTCCATATAAACATCAGAACATAGACGATTTCACAGTTTCATTTGTCGTGACCTAATTTTGTTAATTTAAAACAACTGCTATTAATCTGAGGTATGTTTCAATATGCCTGAAGTAGTATTTGAAAAACTTCCTTTGAAACTAGTTACAAGTATGTGCCTATTAAAGTGTCTATTCCCAGGGTATTGATGAGTACTTACATGAAACACTCATAATGTGACAAAAGGTTGCCTCTAAATAATTTCCATTTGTTTGAAAAATTAATTTTCAAACAAAATTAATTTGGGAAATATTGAGGAAGATTAACAAATACGGTTTGTTATCCACTCAGGTTGTATTCCTAAACAACTTTAATTTTTAAGAAAGGACTCGTTCACATATCTGTGCCTTATCAATTCAAGTGGCTGTACACTTAACTGCAGGTCTTAACATAATGACAATACAGTTACTCTTAACATGAAACACACAATTCGACTTTTTAAGGCGTCAGATAACATGTTTTACCATGTATTACAATATTTGTATATATGACAAAATACTGTTGAAAGCCTAAAGGTGATCTGTTGTTCATAATGAAATATGAAAGAATGTTTTGGTTGCGTTATTTAGAATGTATACAAACATGTATTAACCATTAACATTTAGGCCAGCACCGATGTGCCGTCGTCTTCACCACTTTATCCTGACAGTAACATTCCAGAGATTTAGCACTAAAAAAACAAAATATATTCACTAGCTTTTTTTTTCCAGCAGCCAATTTTTGCTTGTTTCCTATGTGACTAGTACATATCAAGACTAAAATTCTGCCTTAAGTCAATGTTTTAGGTTTAAGCAGGTTCAGACAAAGCTACAACAGTTGGCACAGATATTCACTTGTGCAATAGATAATCCAAACTGTCACCTAGATACAAACCATATATACATGTCTGCTGTGAAATACAAACAATTTGGAGGCGACAAAGTCTACAACAATTCCTTACAGTTTTTTCTCTCCAGTATACTACACTCAGTCAGCTTTCAGAACTTGGTAGCAATTTTAAAAGATTTGCATATGTTTTTATACATCTTATGAGTCTAGCCAGTTTGGCAGAAGTTTTTTTCCACTGCTAATACCACTCTATACTGTCCTCCAATATCTTGTTTCAAAGCACTCGTACTGACAGTATGAACAGTTCAGAACCTGTATCTGATCAAATCAGGAAAACTGATCAATACTGTTCATGTTATCAGTAAAAGCACTTTGAAGTAATAACATGAAAATTCATCAAATTTTGTCTCCAATAGATGCTTAGACTCCTTTTGATTGAGGAGAAACCCAGCAATTATTTAAGATATTAATAATATCACAATTGGGTTGTATCTTCATATCTCTATCCATATTCTTGTTAAACACCAACATGACATACAGAGAAAAATGAATAAGAACATAAACTCAACCCAGAAACAGAAGATTTTACTTACAATAATATTGACGACTTTCTACCTTGCTTTTGCAGTTTCTTGATTTCTTGCCACAGGGTACTGCAAAACAAATGCAAAGAGATTTTATTCCCTGTAAATTACCAAAAAACATTAAATTTTAAACCTGTGAATGAATAAATGCTACAGCGTGATGTATCCTCAAAGTATTAACAATAGACATATGTTTGTTGCCCTGACTTAAATGCTCTGTGCAGGCAATTAATATGCTTTTTGGCAACCAAGTTAATGCTCTAGCTCATAACTATGGCGGGCAATCAGTCTCAAATCGTGGGGAATCGAATTATACCGATTTAACTCTACATTTACCAATTTCCTTCGACTTTTACCAGTTTCCAGCAGCTTAAATTGACATATACCAATTTAAATTGACATATACCAGTTTAAATCGATGATATGTCAAAATAAATCGGTATATGTCGATTTAAATAGACATATACCAGTTTAAATGGATATGTCAAATTAAATCGGTATATGTCATTTTAAATCGACAAATACCAATTTAATAGGACTTAAATACCAGTGCAGTCACCTGACAAGGCACGCGAATAATTGAAAATAAACATGAGCACAGTGGAATGCATGATTATTTGAGCTTGAATACTGTAATTGTTAATCCCCTGGGTATATATTTAGCTACAGTAAAACATAACCTTACAGTAGGC
>JAAAKB020000020.1:171935-188664 GCA_010014835.2 Apostichopus leukothele | reverse complement strand
CCTAAGAGTTCCACAGAAAAACCTGGCCATAAGAGGCTGATTATGGAACAAATCCCCCCCCCCCCATCCTCCTCCCTCCCCCACCTCTCCTCTGCATGCATGTAGTGAACAGTAAGCACACAGCAAATCATACCCTTTGGCCATTAGACTTATGTTAAAGTTTGTGGGATTTTGGTCTATTGTCCATAAAGGATAATATTATCACACCTTGAATCAACTTAACTGATCCCCCACCCCACCCAAATGAAAATGTTCAACCCAGACAACAATGACAATTTAATCAACTTTTTTACGCCACATCGGAGACTTAACGGTTACGTCAAGCAGTCGGAAGTCAGAAATACTGTAAAGTTATGGTACTGTACATGACAACAGTCTAGCATGCCTTCAGTGAAGACATTCTGGCATGTACAATAGGTGACTAACTGTTTAATTGCATTTACACAGATGGTTTGGCTACAAGCAACATTTATTAAATTAACATTATGAACAAATACTATACAATCAGAGACTTTTCAGAGTTGTAGAGTATCAGTTTAATGTAGGAATTGCCACTAACATTGAATGACACTACTGTATGTGCAATGTTCTGTATGGTAGCTAGAGACACTAACATTGAATGACACTACTGTATGTGCAATGTTCTGTATGGATACCTAGAGGAGACACTTAAACATTGAATTACACTACTGTATGTGCAATGTTCTGTATGGATACCTAGAGGAGACACTTAAACATTGAATGACACTACTGTATGTGCAATGTTCTGTATGGATACCTTGAGGAGACACTTAAACATTGCATGACACTACTGTACATACATGTGCAATGTTCTGTATGGTAGCTAGAGGAGACACTAACATTGAATGACACTACTGTATGTGCAATGTTCTGTATGGATACCTAGAGGAGACACTTAATCATTGAATTACACTACTGTACATACATGTGCAATGTTCTGTGTGGGTAGCTATCTAGAAGAAACAGATTTATAAGAAGCATAGCCAGTAGGGATTGATTACTTAACCATATTTATATGTTGTACTAAGGTAAGTTATAGTGTCTGCTTGTGTCTGTCTGTCTGTGTGTGTGTGTGTGTGTGTCTACACAAAACAGTACTCTACACATCACAGCATTTATTACGGTTGTTCACATTCTTCCATTTACTGCTATAAAACATCAAAAACAAATAGGCTACTGGAGAACTGTAGAATATATATATATACAGTACTACATCATTGATAATGATGTATGACTCTTGCAAAGGCCACGGTTCATTCTGACAACCTGTATCATCATTATTACTGTACCTTCAATGTTTTAGCAGATGGAGTCCATGGTGCGTCCCAAACTGAAATCTGTTCGCTGTCTTTGATGCGAACCGAATCAATTCCGACCGAACAGCAGAGCCAACTGTGACGCTTGTACTTTGGCAGAGGTCGTTTCTTCCTTTTAGGGTGATGAAACGACATCCTAAGCCTGCGTACTCCTCTTCTGCTTCTTTTAACTTAAAAAATCACAGTAATTTCTTTTCCCAAACTGCCATCTAAATTGTTCCTTGGGAAGTTTAGGCAACTGATTTATGACTCCAGGGACTAAGTCACTTGTGGTAATGTTTACTACAGCTTTCAAAGAAATGTCACAAAAGGATTTGGATCAATTCAGAAATTATTTATTAATAATTACCACAGGATCCTTATAGCTCACATAAGTAGTGTATCCTATCGAATCATTCTTCTGATTGTGCATTTATTCAATCAAAACCATTTCATAGTCAGATGAATTTAAACTTTCCCGTGCCAAGACTTTAGCTCGACTGAAATCTTAAGTCTTCCACTGCAGGTTGGCAAGAAATGTTTGAAAGTAAATTTTGCTCACAAGTCCTTTTTTATAGCACTGATCACTTGTAAATGAGTACTAAAGCCTTGACACAATGTTCGACTGATTAGCGAATTAATTCAAACGAAACACATAATTGCGCTTGATTTTAATTAATGGCAAATTGTAAGAACTGAAACAGTTTGCTCATTTCTGCATTTTGAACATTTTTGAACAAGGATGGGAAACCAGTAAATATTTGACGGAGTTCACAGTCATGTGGGGGGATTCAGACAATGCATGCTAGATTACATGTACATCAAATGGAACTCTATATTAATGTAGTCAGCACTTGCTTTTTTCCTCTGGCTTTTTTCTTTCTCTGTTTTCCTAAATTCTGTTTAGAAATTTCGTCCAGAAATCCACTCGCCTATCATGAAACAGACATTTAATCATAGATCTGGCTACATTAGTACTGAACACTTCACTAACTTTTACAAGTACAGTAACTATCACTATTAGAAAGTAGCAAGGCACAGTGTATGGATTGTTTCAGCAGAAGTGTTATGATAGAAGAGTACAGAATAACAATCTCTTATTATTCATGCTTTCATATTGTTTTTTTGTCTCCATGTCTTCCTCTTCTCATTAATTTCAAGTGTTAAGGGAACAAGAAAGGTTAGTTCAAGTGTCTGGGAAGTCCAGAGCATTGAAGACAAGCCCTTTGTATTGACAATACCTAATTACCATGGCAATGTTCCATCAAGTAAACAACAACATCAACAACATAAAGTTGGGAAAAGCTCACTCTGGACCTGTAATTAGGTTGCTTGCTGTTAATTATAAATCATATTACATTCCAACTAATGAGATGTACAGTATCACATATACGTAGTATAATGGTAACACAAAACTGCAGAGAACAGCGATTCAATCCTTTGCAAAATATCATTTCCTCACAAGAAGATTCCTCTTTGCAAGTAATTTCAGATCGCGGTACAATTGAATCGTAATGATTTCGATAGAACTGAGATGAAATTTTCCGTACTGATCCCTGTAAATTTTTGACAAAATGTCACAGAACGAGCTATTGTTTTTTATGGTCCCTAATATCACTGCAAAATGGCTGACAACTCCCACCACCAGAAGCTGCGACTAAAAGAAGTCTTGAAATTTGGTGACATCTCTATGGGGACTATGAGCTACATCCTGGAAACTCTAAGAGCACCGACGAGAAAAGGTTATCGTCAATTAGAGATCCATGCTCATGCAGGCGTTATTCGCCACAACTCCATGCGTCATCCCAGTCCCTCAGAAATTAATGCATCCTGTGAGCGGACCCACCTTCTCTCCAAAGCTACAGTCAATTTCCCCATACTACATTCAACAATAGGAGGTAGGTACAGTAACAACAACGACAGTCACACTCACAATTAGTGGACTGTTGCGGTCATTTTTCACACAATGCCGCCCCGGTATCAGATCTATGATAGATAGACCACTTGTCAATATTTATCTCCTAAAACAAAAGGATGAAGAAACTTCCTCACACCGATCATGACAACTTGCAGAGTAGTTTGTCGGAGACCTCTGGAGGAGTCACAAGGGTAAAGAGAGTTCTAACAACTCCTCCCCCTTTCTCCTGATGAGGAGATGGATAGAGTGCAACTACACTGGGCAAAGAGACATACATGACCATGCATATTATTCACATGTTCGTATCAGGTGAGTGACTTGTCCGTTTTTCTCAGGACTTTATCAACTTGTAAATATTCTTACCCTCCTCCCAGTTACTGGTCATCTTTATGGCCCAGTCAGATGAGAATGCACACAGGGTAAGTTTGTTTAGAGGGATATACATCAAAGAAAATATTATTGGAATGCAGAATTTTCATAAACAATTGTAACATATTTGTGTAATGCAGATTTCATAAACAATTGTAACATATTTGAAACTTCAACCTGGTAAATAATGTTTTGAGATAGAGAAAGGGAGTTATACGGAATGTATCAGATACCTGACCAAACAGGTGGTTAACCTTAAAACTGACCTGAAAAATAAATTCACACATAGAAGCAGTTTATATACAGTACCCTGCAGCCTCTTACGTAGTACTAATCGCTGGATGGGACAAAACAACCAGTGAACTAAAGAGTGAACTAAAGAGTGATATTCATTTATTTAACCATGTCCTACAGTAAATCTACCAAACTAGCAAAAGATATACAACGTACACTGTTAAACTTTGCACACTAAAATTTGTTTCCAATGATGTCTTACAAATTCTCATGTGACTGGACTATAAACAGTCTATGAACTGTACTGCAGTTATTGAATATAAATAACAATCTCAATGTTGTACTACGGACGGGTTAAGTCTCATGTGATCCACGGTATATCCTTTTGTTCCACACTTTTGAAAGCTATCTATGCGGGCAGCCTACATAGAGTCCAAAGGGAAAACAAACTACCAAACTGTAAGCTATGTACTGTACATATGTATACACGGGCAGAAATCAAACAAAAATGGTTTGGGCCTTTATTCACTCGATTTGGTGGGTAAATTCTCTAAATATGACCGGTTGTTGTGTTACAGACAAACTGATAACCCTGCTGTAGGCTGTAGACTTCAGACTGGTATCACACCTTGACACCCTCATACTGTTTGTTTGTATTACTGGCTAATGCCACAGTGCCATGTATATGGCTAGGTCACCCTTACTTTGACTGAGTCATCACCTGCTTGAATAATTTCTACCCAACGAATCAATATTAAGCTAATCATATATGCAGTATTTTGAAAATTTTAATATAATGTTAAATGGCTTAAATCTCGGCAAATTTGAAAGCTCTGAATCCTCTTAAGTCCACCATATCGTATAGCCTATGGCGGGCCCCTGGGCCCCAAGCAGATAGCCCAAAGCAATCTCATTACAGGTCAATCAATTGAAGCCTCCCCAACCCCCCTGTGTATGTGCAGTATATATGTACACATATAGTGTTGAGCTTGTGCCTCTAAACATTTACAGACTTTTGCATCATCAGTGAAGTGATCTCATCAGTGACAGGACTTTTGCATTACCAGTGTCCGACTTTGTGAGAGAAATCTCGACCATTCGGATCAACCGATTGTTCCGTTTCCCAACAGAAGGCAACTAATTGCCTGGGTTCAATAGGGAAAGCTTAAATAGCATGCATGAGCAATTTTAAAGAGGCAGAGGATACAAAAGTATGAATGACATCTTTATGTCTATGGTCAACCACACCCTCCACTGTCTGTGCTAACTGGTAGGCATAGTACAGTGAACACCACCATGATGACCATTAAGTTAACTATATAGACTTTACAGTTAGTACTACAGTAATAACAAAATAAGGTTAACACAAAAGAAACACTGAAAATCAGCAATCAATTGGCAAGGTATTTATATCATCACCGTTACTACTTTTTATTGACGAATGGTTATCATTCACGATTCGACATTTAGGAAAGTCAGTTAAATAAAGCTATTTTAATCAAATGGAAAATCCCAAACCTAGAAAATATGCAACTTCTCATGGTAAGACCTCTCAGTATCAGACTGTTTGTTTTGCTTTTTTTAAATAAAAATTATAAATGGACCTCTCTGCATCCTGTTGTATCCTGTTTTCATACAATTACTAGCTAGTCTACACACAAACATACAGTATAGACTACTTACTGTGTACATGTCACACACACACTCATCTAGATACCTACAACATCACCAACATTGACAGTGAAAGGCTAAGGCAGCTGCTAGCTGACTGTTTGTCAACTTTGCATGTAACAATGGAGAGGAAACCTGAATCAGGGTCTATTAATCTGATGTAGAATGCAATACATAGGATTAGTAGTAACTTAGGGAACAGATGAAGAAATTATCGATGCAGTTCAATGTTAACCACAGACGAAAAATGTCTTAAGCTCTCATTGCAATCAAACATAGGTTCCATAAATATCGTCAAGTATATCATCTTTGGATGCCGTCCGAGGAAATCACTGACATTGACCTCTGAGCTCAGTCAAAGTATGAATTTAAATGTCATGCTGTGACTGTACATACTAAATGCAGATCAGATGCCTATATGCTACAACGGTTGTAGTTCTAACATCTCAAGAATGTCTGGCAAAGAACAAAGTTCAATGAGAGATTGAGGAGTTATAGCTAACTTGAATACAACTCAAACAATATGATGTTAGTTAACCTTTTCCACTTTGGTAAATACACTTCAGAATTTGTACAAGATTAGATTAGATAATGATGAATCCCACAATAGCTGAAGTTGCAAAATTAAAGGTCTATCGTGTACAACCAGTACAGGGAATCTCAACAATTTCAAATTAAACAAGATCTCACATATGCTCGTATGTTTGGGTGTATGCATGTATGTATACATATGTATGTATACATGTATGTATGTATGTATGTATGTATGTTTGTAGATAGGTACAGTAGGTATGTAGATAGGTAGCTAGGTAAGTAGCTAGGTTAGTAGCTAGGTAAGTAGCTAGGTAAGTAGCTAGTATGTACATGTGTATTATACACACACTAAGTCAATACCATCCGATGTATATAAAGTCAACCATTGACATCTTGGATTAATCCATACTACCATTCCGTAATTTTGTTTTATTGCAGTTGTTTTTACTAGACTTTCACAGTTTTCCTCTCTTTTTCTTTTTTGTCTTTGAAGCTACATTTCGTTTTCAGCTGTATTTGTGATACCACATACAGTAGCTCAAGACATAATCTGTTACAAAAAATGAATCATCTATAAAATCATACTGTAGGCATTAGCCTATAGGCTGTCCAATATAATATAGTAAAACATTACACTGAAAATTTGTGTCATAAAAATGTGTTGTATTGGATCAAAAATGTTCATAAGTTGCTATGAATTAGGAGTAAGCAACTGGCTTTTAAAGTTGTAACCACATCTACTGTAGATCTCCTACTTAGCATTACTGTATAAGAGGTTTCCAAGTATGTGTGGATACTGTCACACATGGCTTGGCTTCTGTTACAAGCTATACTGTATGACACATAATGTGAATTAACATGACTACAATGAAAAACAGCATCATTGTGATCTGTGATAAATATTCAAATATTTACTACTTGTAAGTGTACTAAGTTTTAGCGTCCACCACATGACACTATTTTTGAAGCAATTTACTCTTCCTATTATAAGTTTTGCACTGAACAGTAACTTTAATGATCACTGCACATAATTTTGAAAGTGACGCATAGTGTTTGTTTTCCTACCCTGAGATGTGTTTTATTATGTGGCACTGCAGGGGTTCACTGTAACAGTACAGCAAGATTTCTCCCCTCGGCACAGAAATCCCTTTTTACCAGGTCCATTGGCATGCTCAGGTGAAGTTTACCTTCAGAGGGTACAATTAAACGAGGGTGTTGAAATTCACACTTCATTGCACTGAAATATCATGCACTAGTTTGTTAAAGGTCTGCTTTACCGTAGTAGTGGACACCTCTGCAAAAGGGGATCTGGCATTATGACAAAAACTTATGTGATGAAATTTATACAAATTGTGTTTCCCATTGAACTAGGCAAGTTTCAAGACAAGAATGTTACTTAATTGTGAGCACTGCTCCGAAGCAATTCCAAGGACGGCAAGTAATTACACACTATCTTGAATGTAAATGTCCAGCCTGTGTGCAAATGGGTATGTACTATATTGTTTCCATCATACACACACATCCATAGGCTTACATCTTCCTCTCAACAACTGTGCACACTTGCCTTTCTATCTCCTGTAATACTTGGTACAGCCCTGCACTTTAATGTAGCTTTCCATGACATAGGTCATGACCCCACTTCCTCTTCAATGGTTCACGCTGTTTGAATTCAGAATAGAAAGCTCGTCTTCGGCTGTCCATGCCGTTCTCTTACTTCTCTTTGGTATCCCAGATATCTTAGCATCGGCAAATTTCAAAGAGCTCTAGTTAAAATTTCTTACATATATATATACTGTACCTATTGTAGGAATTTAAAGCAGTGATCAGGTCAATGCATTTGATGTACCGTTAATCCTCTGAACCTCAGGATCAATTCAGGTGTTCACTTCTCATTATTCATTCAATAAAGACTGCACTGTCATCGGAAAACAATTTATGATTCACATTTCCAACTGCTATTCTGAAGATAAGTCATTTCCTGTTCTTGAAATAATTCTGATAAATGTTGGTATTCGTGGTACTTACCCTTGGCAAATGCGAACCAAATGCACCATTTCCAGCTGCAGTATGGCTGGGCTTCTGTGCTCGTTGTACTGACATTCGGGAATTCTCTACCAGCTTCTTTAACCTCATGAAGAATTCTGCTTCATTTCAACCAATAATTGTTCAAATTCATTGAGTCCCACCAAACCATATAGCTTGCTGATCTCACATAGCTTCAATCCTAGTTAAGGTGAGAGAAGAACAAAAAAAAAATGGTATGTGAGGGGAAAAGACACTACTAGTTGCTTCCTACTGCAGTTGGTAAACATTTCATACAATGACTCTTCAAGATTGTGATACGTGGCGGAGGTTAATCACTGAGCATGTCGGATAGACGTGACTCAACTTACTACTACAACTTCTCTTTAAACCAGAAAGCCAGTAAGCTTTGTGATTCCTTGCCATACATTTTACTCAAAATTCAAAATAACTATCTCAATAATGTGTGAGCAAGTGAGTTAAATTTGTGAAAGAATTAAGTGAGAACCAGAAGAGATTTGTATCAATCCCTTGTGGGCATCAACCATGTCAAAATTTTAAACCAAAATGTTTAAATATCCAGAAAGAACAGTCTATGTAAAATGTAGACATTATTTATACACCGTTAAATATTTTTGAGAAATTGACCAATTTACCACCATTTGAGATAACAATTTCACCCATTCAACCAGTTTGGTTGGCCCATTTGAGAACTGTTGACCCCTTGAGGCTCAGAGGGGGGGGGGGAGGTGATAGGTGGCTTAAGTACACATTTAAAGCAAGAGCATGAACTCTGAAGCTCTAAGTTTGGAGTTATCATGTTTAAATGGTTTTCAGACTTTGATGCCTGTTGACCTCATGTCAACTTTTGATCGCTACAAATTCAATAGGGTTCTTGTACTCAACAAGCTGAATCTAATCTGCATCCCATGTATGATGTTCACAAAGTTGTCAGACTTTGACCTCTATTGACCCCAAATGACCATTGAACATTTTGAGTAACCATGTTTACAAGCAAGTGTCACATTCATACACACACACGCTATCACAATTGTGTAGATTCCTATTGCCTATTAATAACGCTAATAGGTTGGCGTCGCGTTTAACAATTTGGTAGAAGGTTGGCATAGGTTAAGGATTAATATAATATAAATTATTAATTCACTAAATTAAAATAGGATAAGGATGTCAATTGTCGTTCTCAAAATAACTGTTTTAAATCGGCGACAAGTGGGAAATGATCCAGATCGACTGGCATTGTGTGCCGACATTGCCTTGGCTTTGTCTAACTTGTTAGGCTCCATTGTTTTACAAGGCTATGCCCATATCACTACTGAAGCCTACAATCCTAACTTAAGTTCGGCCTAGGCTAGTCTAAGTTACACTCGTTTACAGTTCAAGGCCTGCCTAAGTATGAAATGCAATTACATTTTTCATAATAATAATAATAATAATAATCAGCAGTTGGGAGAAGCCTACAAGGGCTTATGGTTTACAACTTACAGTACACTCAACTGTTACTTAGGCCTAGGCTAGGCTAAATATTGTTACTGAACACCAAACTTAGCCTATGGAAAGCTTATTACAAACTTACATCTCGAAACACAGGTTCAATTTAGGCCTAACGATTAAAACGTATTCTTGCTTTAAGATAAGTATTTCACTGCTGCTTACCGACTTACAAAGTAAACCAGGGTAGCCTAGGTATAAAAATCACTATGGTAAAGTACTGTCTGCACCGACTAGGCTAACTTAGTTGTAATAATTGTGGGTACGTTGTGTTCCTCATGTACGCGTCGTACACATTAATTATTCTTACAACGCTTACTGCACAATGGTATACGCGGGCAGAAGAGGAGTTACGACCTGGGTAGTTCATTTCCTCTTTTACGTAATCAGAAAGTATATACCATACCCCTGTGATGGAAACAGGAAAGGAACCTGAAGGACTAATATCTCCAAAATAAATCCTTGCGATCCTTCAGTGCATTTTACGAACAGCTTCAAAAAGCAAGAGACGTTATATATTTTCAGTAGGTCCTTTCCGCCATACTTATTATTGTCATGGCAAGCGGATGATTGACATATTGCGGATACCAGTAGGATATCGATAGATTAGGATATTTGTCTGCGTTGAGAACGAATTTGATTCCACTAATAATGATTCAAATAGGGTCTAAACTTATCGCTCTGTACAGTGTAACACTCACTAACCACTAAATATTCTTCAAAAATGTATACCTTCCTCTTAAAACTTGCAAAGTATACACAGAGTATGTAGAGTATGACACAAATATTCGATATGTTCCAATACAAATGTTGTCATTCAGAGGGTGTGGCGTAAACACAAATTGGATAACGAATAGTTTGTGACTCACGTTGCACTTTGAACTACTAATTAAAAGCACTAAAGTTTGGTTTTTATAACAGTTGTAACTGCAAATCTCTCTATGGATCAATTACCAAGAACTTCCATATTTGTTTGCTCTTCGGATCATGAGCATTTTAATTTTATTTATAAAAATCTTTTCTCTGCACAGAACGGCTACAAGTGTTCTTCTTGACCATGCAGATATTTGAAGAAGGGTAAAGATTTTTACACCTAAAACGATTGAGTAAATGATATTGCAAAAATATTTAGCCCAAATTAAAATGAATTGCATCTGAATTTCTCTGCATTCATCACATTATGCCGAACAGAAGTTTCTATCAATGAATAAAGGGTGGGTGCGGTGGGGAGGAGGGTTGTACGTTTATTGGATATGTGATTTAGAACCACTATGATGCTGTACGTGTTTGCCTCTCTCGTAATGCGGAATATGTTACATCCAAGGATATGGCCCTTTTTAGTTATTTGGTTACATCGCAGTTAGTTTTAACTCTAATCACAGCATTTTGTTGGAAGGTACACCAACTATTTAACATTTTTCGTCTCCTGTTTGCTTGGGGAGGGGGTGGGGTGGGGTGTGGTATCATCTTTGCACTGACGTTTACCGTAGTAATTGGACCACGCAATTTATTGTCCCCACATAATGCAATCGAGCAAGCATCATATGTATGTATGATATTAGAGCAATATAAAAGAAACTATAAAACAGCATGAGGAAATTGCTGCCCTTCACTCAAAGCAGAGCCATACACAATGGCTCTTACGCAAAGTAGTAAATAGAGGTCGCTAAACTAAAAAGACATAATAAGAATTTGATGTTCTACCCTGCGTGTGGTTGAACGTATGTGTTTTGATAGATGCTTGTTCTGTGCATATATGTGTGTGTGTGGGTAGGCCGGGTTGGTGGTGGTGGGGTCGAGTGGTAGGGAGGGGACAGGGAGGGCTGTATTGCTGTGTTGAAAACAAATCCCACTGAAGCTCATTTTTTTGCATGGTAGGTATGATCCCAATATATACTAGAATGTCAAAATTATGGTCACCCATGTTCAAATTCCAAAACATTTTACGGCCACCTAATGATAACTGAGACAATGTCCAAGTTAACCCTTCTAAATGTTTGCAAATATTTGACAGTAGCCTACATATGAGTCCCTAGGTACATAGTTTCGTCAACACTTTTATAGCTACCATTAACTATGAACTGCAGTGGTGATTAGCGTTAAGCTGGCCACATTGCAATACCAAAGTATAAAACGGGTCGTTGGTTTTTGGGCCCCCAGAACTTACTCTGTTTCTTCAGGCTGTATATCGACTGTTGTCGGGCAAAGCTAGCTGTTTAGTATAGACGGTTGTCGTCAATTGCAAAGTTCATTGTGATGCTAAGTAGAAAATAAATCGTTTATCACAGTGTTTATACGTTTTATCTTAAAATTTCGGACATTTTGATTTAAAACCGTTTTGACAACTCATCTCGAATTTTTGACGGATCTACTTAAAAAAATTTACATTTTCATTGCGAAATTTTGACGTTTTATTACGAAATTGAGACGTTTTGTGTCAAAATTTGAATGTGTTTGCTCAGAATTGCACGTTTTGCCACCACATTTTCGCGTGGGACCTTGACATTATGAAGTTGATCTTATACTCAATCAGTTTGATCTCTTTTTTTCTTCAAAGTGGAGGGGGGGGGGGGGCTATCATTTCAAATACATATGTTGATCGAGAACTTCTTCGCACAAACAAGTCTTTTGATCACTTAGAAACAAATTATTCTCACTGTTTCATGATTAGTGACAAAATGAAATAAAAATCTTATATTATTGTCCCTAAGTCCTAACCAGCCGCAAATCAGATCATTTTATTCTGTCAATGTAAACAGTTCATTGAAGACTTGCAGTGGAATTGTCGCATTTTCCATAGACGCTGATGGAAAAAAAATGGAAAGAAAAAGGCAAGGACTGAACGGAAGTAGTAATTGTATTACTGATAAAGAAGTGACCAGCTGTGTTCTCATGCTTTGATAATTTCTAAAACAGTGGGGAAAACTGGCTCCTTCCCAGTTTCGGGTATGATATGGTGATTTCATTTCTAAAAATAGAAAGCGGAAGTGTCGCGTAGTGTTTGGCTCTCGAGTATAACAGAACTTAGTACACCTACAAACAAAGTAACAGTCTTGTTGCAGTTTAACACAACAAACACGCTGATCAAGTAGGCTAGTACTAGTAGTGAGTAGTAATTTAGGCGGTTGACTTATCGCATTGCCCAACGTCTCATTCGGTGTTCCGAAGAATGCGGGAGAGATAGATAATAATCGCTACGAAAAAGTAATTGAATTAAAGTGGTGACTATTTTCAGCAAGTTATCAGCTTTGGAATCGCACACAAGCAGACTGAATTGTAACAGTGTAGCCTTGGGACTAACGTAACAACAGCCTATCATAGGCCTAACTCAGACATAACACTCCGAGTCCTAACATAATTTGTAGTAGTAGCATATAGCCTACCAGTGTGTCTGAGTGTCATTCAGCCGAATTGCAGGAAGTCTCCGCGAAGTTTGGTATACAGGAAGGTCTTAAATCAATTAGAAGGCATACTGAGGTCTTCTACAGGCCTAAGTTAGGTTAGTCCTGATCAAATCTGTTAAGGATTGGAATACTCCTTGTGAATATGGAAGATGAGAACAACACCATGCAGTGTACCTTATTTGAAGAACAAGGAAAATGTGTAAGATATCTTTCACTATATTAGTAACCTTATACTTTAGTACTTTGATCATTTACTATGTGACTTGGCCTGTATATTTTGTAATCATTCTTGGCTTCTTTCCTTTGAATCAATTATCTATGAATTCACATACATATATTTTCAGTGAAGTTAGAAATTTGGTACATATACATTCATTCCTGTTAAAGGAGCATTTTCTGTAAATTTAGACATATATTTGACCTATGTCCTACCTATATGTATATCTGAAATGACCCATAACTCAAAAATATTTATAAACACTTTGGTCAATATCTGTGAGGAGATGCATAAATTTTGCATATTTTGAAAACGTGTCCAAAAAGATTTTATGTGCCTAAAAATATGTGAATATCTCGATTGTAGTTGTTTCCTCCCACCCAAGTAATGAAAGTTCAAATGTTTTTTTGTCCTCCTGGGTCACCACCATCATCTGACAATCACTCCTACATGTGCAATGCCCCTCCCTATATTGAAGGATTACACCTGCTCAAAATCTCTCTCCTAATACATCCTTTTTTTGCAATGCAAGTTCGAGTGCTTTCAATTTAGAGCTTTGAGGCAAACAAGATGAGTATTTCTAAAATTACACACTAAGAATGAGTTTGCAATTTGTCTAACAAGTAATAACTTGCAGCCAGAGTTCAGATTCCACATTTACCCTGAAGGAAACTAGGGCAACAGCATGTAAAATGGAGAAATTAAAAAGATCAAACACAGACTAAATTTGGTTATTTTGTTCCTGAAAACAAGAACAGAACTTACTTAAATCCCTGAAGCTCTAAAATGATATAGTTTACTGGGATGAGATCATTCAGTTGTCTATTTTATCCTGTCAATAACAATAAACGTTGCTTAATGTATATATGTGACAAAGTGACCAGTTACTATGATTTACTCATAGCCATATGATAGGCTGAGTGCCAATAAACTTATTGTTAAGTTAACACCTGAAACTGACTGTCCACTAGTCAAATTTGCTGACTACTTAAGAATACAATTTCAAGAATAGCTAGGCCTATAATTAGCCCTCTGCAAGCAGCACAATTTACTGTGTCATTAAACAAAAGCACTTCTTTTGAAATTTTTAAAACTACAGGCATTAAGTAGTTAAATTGAAGCAGTACAATGGGGTCGCTTTTTTTTATGGTCGCACTAATTAGACTGCATCTTGAAAGAATCAACATTTCAGACTTTGATTGAGGGAATAGAAAAGTCACCCATATCAAGGGAACAGATTAAGGAGGCATTGCAGAGGACTTTTGTGCAGACTTGTCCCAAAATATTGATGAAAAAATCTATTTCCTGTGCTGTCAACCAGAATGTTCACTACTGTTGCACTGTCAAATATACTTGATCAAAAAATCGGTAACATTTTAATACTGCGGCCTCTTGCCCACATCTGACTCGGTGCCTATTTTCTCCTCCCAAAATCTACAGTTTGAGAGGTGTGCATTGCACAGTTAGCATACAGAACTTTTAAACTGTTTTGTTTTTATTTTTGCCCCTTTATAGACTGCAGTGGTAGCTGTAAAGAAGAGCATGGCATCTTTCTCCTTAGTTGGCTGGTAAGTATTAGGATCTATCTAAGATTATTTTAAAATCAACATGTTACTGTTTTTTTGCTTGTGGCAAATTTGTCTTAACTGTGGAATACAAATGACTGCGTATGTGATTTCACCAAGTTACACTGAGGTCACTACACTACATGGTTCAACATCTCACTCTAGATAGCCTTATCTTATTTCTTAAAATGTCTCATTTGAAAGTTTCAACTTTTTTTAAAAATCAGTTTTTTTTTCTTGTTTTTTCTTCTACAGTGTATTTATGATGCTGATCATCTGGATCTTTTCTAAATATAAAGTCTTTGTCCAGAGACTGATTCTTTACTTGACTATTGCAGCCTTCTTCAGTAGCATCGGACATCTCATGGTAAGAAGGATCACTGATCCATACCAACCGTACCATCTACTGTACTTAGTTTACTTTGCTTACCTATCTCCCCATCACCTCAGCACTTCGTGTCCCAACTCTACCATGTCTAGAGTGATCTGGTCACCTTTTAGCACTGTACGCCCTCAACCATCCTCATTCTACCACCCCAAAAACTGTCTGGAAGTGTCTTATCGTTCCAGGTCTTCATCCTTGAATTTGATACACACTGAAAGAAAAATAGGCTCTGTGATTGGACTCCTATGCTTGATCAAGTCTAAATGCCACGGTATGGTTTTAGTTCTAAATTCTGCAATTCATGATTATGGTTTTCATAATTCTTGTTATTCTCAACAACAGACCTTTGAGAGAACTCTCTGCCTTCATTTTGTTCAAAGCAAATATCTTTGTTTTCTCAACAGGCTGCTGTTAAACCAGAAAGCCCTGTTTGCTCCTTTGAAGCATTTTGGCTTACTTTCAGTGGTAATTATATTTCCATCTCGTACAGCTTGTAACACTTTTCTCATTGCGATTCCTGCCAACTTTGCGAGGCCAAAATGTGGCCATCAATCATATTTGTGTTGAAAATCAGTTATATTATTCTTTTGAACAGTCACAGTTTATTATGTGTAGCGTAATTTTTATGAAGATAAGTATCCCGCCACCCCCCTCCCCCTCAAAAAAACACCTGATATTTTGGAATTACAGAAAGACCTGTAAAAAGACAGGACAACGTTGTTTGCCCAGTAAACTATATATTTTTGTTACAATGACTAGACCCGATTAATCAAGGATATACGGTAACCCTATTGGAAATAGGACACTTGGGCTGAAAGTCTCCTGTTCCCCATCCCTTGGAAGAATATTTTCAGTTAAAATATTCTTACTCTTTTCTCAGTATTGTGATATCTTGACTTTTATTGGAAAACAATGTTGCTTTGTGAGTAACCATTACATGATAGGAAGGAACCACTTGTTGAAAGTCTGCGAGACACAAAGTTGTGGATTTGAGAGTATTGTGAAAATAATGTCTGGTGAAGGAAATGAGAGTTATTATATTGACTCAATATCTTCCTCATCAAATCCTCTTTCTGTTTCATACCACTGTCCTATCATAAATCTGTCTTTCTGATTTGCAGATTGGGCCGTTCTTCTGTGGGTTTTAATTGTCACAATAAATCTATTCATGAACGCTGTCTATATGCTGGAGACAGAGAAGTATGAAGTGTAAGTACAGTACTTGTCACAGTTCACAGTTAGCTAACCATGCAAGATGATTCGATAATTTTAATATTCAGTTCCTCAATACGGTTCCTTATTATTGTTTGGTTCTTTTGAAACCGCCCTTTCACGAGTGAGCTGATGTTTGTGACGTTAAGGGAAACTGTGGCTCTATTGTGATGACGCCAGGTGAAATGAATACGATCTATTATGTTAGGGTCATGTTGACATAATGCCTGTCACATGGATGATTCATACTCTACTTGGCAAAATTGCCTGGCACTTTAAATGAAGTTTAAAGTGAAGAGGGCTCCTCTGGAAAGCAGTGCTTCTGCACTGAGCAGGACTACCCTCATTAAAGATGACAATAATAAAAAAAAAT
>JAAAKB020000020.1:151291-165502 GCA_010014835.2 Apostichopus leukothele | reverse complement strand
ACTCTTTTGCAGGATGTTGTTAACTCAAATGTGTTCAAATGTTACCTGTCTTGTTCAATTCGAGAATAACGAACCAAAGTAGAGAAATTTACGTATTGTTTTGAAGAAGGATGCTACTCAAGGAGTTCTATTTTATTTACGTGTGCAGAATTAACTGTTCGCCGCCACAATTCTTTGCAAATCTGAGTCTGGATTTTTTTCCTGCGTAGCCAACCTGTGAATTTGAGATTGCTATAAAGAGTGTATGTTCAGCTGGCATTCACCAGCCAGCCATGTAGATGATGGAGCGGGATAGTAATCCCAATATTGTAGCGCGCATGCGCACTACAATAACTAGTCAATCACCTGGCAGATCGCCAGTTAGACAGTGCCCGCCCTCTGTCGTAACCATGGAGAGCACCATTGTATATAGTTAAAAAATCATATTTAAGATCACTTTCTTGCAATATTTACGGTTACATGGGGATTTATGAAAAGTGCAAATACGTGGAACTTTTGATAACTGGAATCAATTGATATCCATTGACTCGATGGCCCTCGAACAAGAGAAGGAGCTTAGAAGGTGTTTTGAGAACCATGTGCATCTAGGAATCATCGATACCATCGTCATGACGCATGTAGGTGCGAGGATTCACCCAAAGGTTTTGATTGGTGACATCACTGACCTCCATTTTAGGTCGTAAGAAGCAAATGAATATACTCATTTTCAACGAGTTGCAGGCAAGGACATCTGTCAGAAAGAGGCCAAACATAAATACTCGATTTTACTGGTTCTTAAAGACTCGAGTTTGAGCTTATCTATGAACGCTTGCTACCTATAGTTTAACATTACTTTACTTTCCTAAACATATACACATTTAACAATTCATTGATGTTGTGTGAAATAAAATAGAGTCAGCCGTCTAGCTTCTACATGGGAACATTACTTTTGAAACTTTTTAATCAAACATAATTTCGATGATTGTTGTTGGTTCAGCTGTTCGTCATATGTCTGATTACTAAGTGTGTGTAAATATGTTTGTAAAATGTAAATATATTCTTATAGGATAGCAATTATTCAACTATGTATCAAGTTAGTTTGCATGTCAGACTCATTGATTATGTCAATGATACTGTTCATAATGTATCTTATCATTTTTTTATGGTCGAACAAGGCCATCATCTCCCATATTGGAAAGGATATGTGATAAAGCCAATAGACTTGCGTATCGAATATACTGACCTGTTTGGATGAATTTAACATATGTGAAGATAGTGTATGGAAATAACTTTACACCGATTTCGTAAATTATGCCCGCGCAGAAAACCTTCTTAATTTATACCGAACTTTTCATTGTAGAGGATTCTTTTATTAAATCACAACAATTCAATGACAATAATGGAAGTATGCAGGTACAAAGCAGTGTTTAAATATTGTCAAATCTAATGAAATAGCATGTTTTTTGATATCAGCTTCAGGGAAATTTCTGATATTTTTAAACGAAAATTAAGCACAACCCAACAACAACGCTTAACCCGCAATCCAAGTAAAAACCATCTAAAATGCGTGTAAAGGAGTTTTTCATTACATGGCAAAACAGTTTTATTTTTAAAGATGTTGCCATTGTTCGTCATGTACAAATTCCACACTTGAGAACACCTTATACTTTATTACTTTAGTTATCATAATGCCTTAGAAAATGCATCATTTATTTTTCTTTCTTTTTTGTGGTACAATCCTACCTTTAACCTGTTACGGAAAATAATGCTGATGTTTATAATTCATTTATCAATTAAACTCATTTACTATCTAATGATGGATTTTCATACTGTTGGTGGTAGGGAACTAGTTCAGTTGGATTGTTAACTTCCAAAATGGACTGTTTCACTGCTTCACATAAAAATAAAATTGTACAAATATATTCACTCTCTATATGTAAAGCATATGTTTGTTCTGGTGTGGTGTTCATACTTGTCTTTGTAACATCTGCTTAACGTTCGATTTGGATTAAAAGCAAATAAACACATGTGCATCGCGCCAGTTTTCGGTTGGAACATAGGCTGGGTAAGTATGCAGGATTCTTTGCATTAAGGTACAAGCCATTGTTTTTTTTATCGAAAAGGGCCATCCTTTTGGCTAGGCAAACCCAATATTAGCTATTACTCTTATGAAATGTACCAGATTTACGGTAGTTTTTATTGTTTGATTATGTTCACCAATGCCGGCGTATCCAGATACGATGAACTTATTCCCCAACAATGCAAGGCTTTGCGTCGCGCACCCAGATCATTTACATATAAGTATACATTAACATCAAAAGTTGTGGAGCATTTTTAATTCTATGAGTCTGTTGCCAGTACTGTATGCCCCGGTAAGAATATGGAATTCACTCAAGCATAAGATCATTTATAACGTTAACAGTATCATCCACTAACCGTAATAACGCCGTATATACATACATACACACACGCATACACGCACTATACATACACACATACATACATTACATACATCCATACAAACACACATACATACATAACACATACATAAACGCTCGCACGCACACATACATACACGCATAAATACATACACGCAAACATACATAAGGAAGAAATATCATGTTTTGTGATAAGACTATACCTCACTTAGCAGATGTACTATCTATCGAACTTTAATATGAGAATGGAGTGAAGATCCAACTATCGTCATTAGTTTATGTAAATGGTGAAGGATAGGGGAGGGGAGGGGGAGTGGGAGGGGGGAGGTGTTAGTCATTCCCATCTTGGGTGTCGAGACCATGAGGTTGAATGGTGGGAAGGCGTTTTATCCACGGTCTTTCCCTGCTGAGACGAAATGTGTCAGAGCGGTACTCCTTCCTCCACACGCTCCTCTTCTCACCTCAGAAAAAGCTTGCACGTGATATTTTAAGTATGAGGTAGCACTTTCATTGATGGTCACGTGACAATCACGATAAAGTAATATCGTGTGATCGATGGGGGTAATTATAATTACCAGAGCATGTTTCTCACACTATGGATCGCTTAAATGTCTCATGGCTAAGGAAATATTAAGAAAATGAGATTTGAGCAGGTGAAGTCATGATCTCATATCATGTGGTTAATATTTTAAGTTTGTCATACACTGTCATATGCGTCGCTCAGCAGATATTATTTCGATTGAATCACGTGACCTACGACTTCAAACGCCTGATTGACGGTTGCTACATTCGATATTTAACCATATCCTAATTTTGTCCCGATAAGTCATCAATCTATTGCAATAAAGGGAAATCAAATAATTCAAAGTTCAAATTTGTCCATCGCAAGGACGGTTGGCTTTGCTTCTCCTTAAAATGTACCGGCTAATTAGACAGCCCGAAGCACTGTCCAAGCGTTCTTACAGACCATCGTACAAAACACCAAGTTGAATAAATCCGGAAGAGGGTGAATTAAGATGATTCGATGTTTATTAGGAAAGCAACGCAACCTCGAAACTGCTGAAAGTCTTTGACCATGTAAAAAGAGTCCCTTTGAAGATTCGCGGTTCACTTTCATTCTTGCATCATCACGGAAAGGCATTACAAACAGTTTTTGTAGTAGTGCAAAACAACCTTACCTGCAGCTGTGTGTACCTTTGTTGACAGCAGAGTAAATAAAGCTGACAAAGTATACACTATAAGTATGAGTTATCACACTATTTGAAGGGAAGGGCTTGCAGATTTCCTGATAATGCCATTTAGTTGCACGTCAAAACAAATACTTCATATCAAAATTATTGCTTAAATTATTTTATGTGACGACAGAAAATTATGTTTGTCAATACAGAGAACGCGGATTATGATGCTTGATACACAACCATAAAAGCAGGCATTTTGAAATGACACCTAACATGCCCGTGCACGCATTTGTTTAAGGGGCTTTAGGGGATTTGAAGCTATGGACTGGTGAAATGCGGGTGGTCTAAGGGGAGGTGTGTCCCAAGGGGCCTGGGGAGTGATGAAGGGAGAGGGATGGGTGTTCCTCTCCCCTTATATAATTTTTTGTATAAGGGGGCTTAAATTCGAAATGATGCGATCTTTTGTAGAGCTGCAAAAATCTTCTTAATTATCCAGCTTTTAGGGATCAAATGCACATATCATATTTTACACAAGAAACATATTAAAGTTACATAACTTTCTGAACTGTTGAAGATTTTGTTTTATTTGAAAAGTAAAGGAATTTTGCCCAAGGAGGGGTATAAGGGGAGAGAGGTGTCCAGCTTCCCTTTCAAAAATGTGTGCAAAGTTTTATAGTTGTTAAATAGGATATGATTCCGTCGATCGTTTGCAACTTACAAAGAACATTTATTTTCAAAAAAGGGTCATATACCGTCAGTAGACTTACAAAATGTTCTCAACTTTGTTGATAATGAGCAATCTTTTAGATTTAAGAGATTAAATTTTACACACCTCATTAATTACCACATGGGAGCGGTTGTTAAAATATTGGAAGATGCTAGTCACGTGGTATGCTGAGGCAGTATAGGTAAGTACGTTGCTCATAGATTCCCAACCCATGTATAGGCTAAGGTGTTGGAATTGATCATTCAAGTCTAAAGCATGTAACTTACGAAGTTTGTTGTTAGTTATATTTTTTATTTTTGAACACCATTTGGGTGTCTTCTTTGATCTGCAACATCACCAACACTTTTGTGAGCATTCAATTCAATTTATAATTTGAAACACAATTGGCAATTAATAGTGTACTTTACGGCAAATTGCATTACTTTAATATGTTAAGTTTCAATGCAAATGTTTTTATAACCGATGGAATATGTGACTAATACGCAGACGACAATCAACTCCACACTACAAATTATTAGCCTGAATTGTTACTTATAGTGACCCAGTTGTCAAAGTTGGCAGTGCACAAAACCAAACAATAGGCTATGAAAAATCTTCATAACCTGCAAAAGTAATCAAGTTCATAAACTACTGCAATACAGGGCTTTTATCACCTTTTTGTTTCTGTTTCATCTTGTGTTGATTTCTCCAGTGACTATAAGGTATCATGTGTTTATGCGTTAAAGCACATTTGAGTTGTATACCTTTGCTAAAGGTACATTTGGTCAATCATGTGTTATTTCCATCAAATGACTGCAAATTTTTCTCCTTAATTCGCTGATACTTGAAGCAATGAATCAAATATAGTTTGTGATTGTTAAACGCAATCGCTAATAACGTTTTTGGTATATCAATTGGTCTTAGTTTCAAGTCACGTGAAACTAAGACCAATTTTCAATATTCGTATATGATGACATATATACTAACCATTATTTCTTGTCGTAAAAGTCGTAAAAGAAATATTATATGTATTGATATAAAAAAAAAAACCGGCATGTTGAAACTAAACGTCATTGAAATGTTAGATTGTCCGGTGTAACACTTGCCCAATGCTGCCTAATGTAGGACATACTGTACGCAAGCATACAATGTGTCTAGTATGTGTCATTTGATAGTTGCAATCCTTCGGGATATGTTAACTTAGTTTCTATATAATAACCTCTTACCTTTGCACTAGTTGGTGTTTCAATAATGCTTCATCATGTCTGTACCTTGAATAATCCTATAGGATTTGTTCTCGGACACCCCAATCATATTCAGTCGCGGCCGCGGGGACGGCGGGCCAGTTTTGAAGAGGGGGGGGGGTGGTCAAGATTTCTCGAACTTTGTGCTCTGTGGAGTCAACCTTTTGGTTTCTTATCTTAGAAGTTTTCGAATTATTCCTGAAATTCCAACATTTTACCTCAAAATATCGTTCAGTATGATTGTACTAACTGAGTAAGGTAGAGTTAACGAAATATCCCAAATGAACTGTTAAATGATTTCGGTGTTTTAGCAAAATTCTGACTTTTATATAAATTTTTAGGGAAATATTCAATGGATTAGGTGTACATCAACCAAAACAATTATCACATGACGGTTTCCACGTACGGGAATTTAAGGTGGACATTTCTTTGTACAGAGGAACCGATGTGCGATACAGGCCTGCTCATTGTGTAAATGTATGCCTGTTCAAATTAAATGTTGAATGATTTGAATGATTTAACCAGTTAATGATAATGTATGTAAATTTATTTTGCTCTTCTTTTTTATTTATCAAATTGTCAAACTTCGACATGGATAGAAAGCAGGTGGGGGAGGGGTTAAAGTCCAGAGAGACACAGTCGTACAATGGCTGATGGTTGGTAAGGTCAAATAATAATATAATCAATAGCAGGGGTGGAATAAATTCTTATAGTTTCTTTATAAGGATTTGAATTGTTTTTTTTTGTGTGTGAATATCATAGAAAATGTATTTGTCTAAATTCTAAAGGAAGTGACGAATGGATTTAAAGAAAAAACAATAAGATAATCTGCTTCCAATTTCCCAATCTGTGGTAGGGGGAGCAAACTTCGAAGGGCAGTGGGACATGTGATTTTAATTTGTGAAACAACAAAATCACCTCAAAATATTCCGAGAAAATGCACCCTCTGTGCATTCTGTACCACAAATTCCAGATTTTCAATGTTTTTTTCAAAAAGGTATTTTCAAATGTACAAGTTTCTGAACTTTTATTTTTGTCTTGCAAAAATGGAAAAGAGGACTTTCCATTAACAGAAAGGGACAAGCCTACAGAGGGACACTTTTAAGGTTTTTCAATAAAATTGGGCACTTGCCCAGCTCCTCCCCCCCCCCCCCCTGCTCCGCAGCTCCTATATTCACACATAAACGATTAATCTTGACTCTAACAGAAAGCAATCATTTTTCTTCTCAACATTAAAACAGATTCTTACCGTCTGTTCCGATTCCGATGATTTTTGTGTCAAATGAAATTAATTTAATGATTAAATTGGTCCTTTTCATACAATTTGTTTTGTTCCTGGTAATATTTTAAAAGGTTTATATAAAAAAATATTGATTCCATCAAAATAACTATAATGTGTCATCAACTGGCTGTCCATGGCAACCTGTATGAAAGATGGTATATAAAGTCAAGACAGAATAACGCAGAATATATGTAGTAAATCAGCCAAAACAGCTGTTAATATTTTCTGCAGATAAACAAACACAGGTGTGCTCTTTTATGATCATGAGATCCAATACTTTAAAATCAAATTCAACGAAAAAGTTGAAAGATTTTCCCGTTGATAATTATATCATTATGGGTGAATGCGGAAACAAAAGGGTGATATTGCAGGCCTTTGTTGATAGAAATATATAACAATGTACCTCAAAAGACTATTCAAGCTGAAATCGGGAAAAAATGGATTGCTCTCAAGTAATTAGTGTAAAAATGCAAGTATAAATGCATATTAATTCCAACAGAGAATAGTTAACTTGGTGATTTACCATCAGGAGAAAGAATCGGGCTAAGTATAATATTAGACTGAGTTAATATAATATTGATCTACGTGGTGAAACATTAATTAGAAAACACTATTGCTCTCACTTTATAGAGAGAAAAAACAAGAATGTAATACGTAAACTTGAAATATTGCTTTTGCTAATTGCTTTGTAATTATAAAAACAACATTTATTGATAACAGAGAGCGACTCATTTATCTAATTTAGTAACATCTGTAACTTAATATAAGCCGAATCTGGCATAAAATGCGGTTTTTAGCCATTCTGGTGAATTTGGGTTGGAAAGAGCTCTCTCTCGAGAGACCTCCTATGAAGTTTTGCATTAAAACATTATTATCTATCGTCTGTATAACTACCGCCGTGAAATGAAAGTTTTCGTCCTGAAATTCTACATTGGGTGACAATTCTTAAATACGTGCTATAGGTGGGTACGGGTGAGTTTGGAGTATGAAAACAAACAATGTCTATGGGGAAGTCATATCTGTGTTGATACTTTTATCAAATAAAGTCGTCTGTTGGTATCATTTTCAATGTTATTTTCTCTTTGCGTCCGAAAACTGGACTATATATGTATATTTTCATCAAAAAGCGCAAAATGCAAAGTCAATGTGTAGAGATGACGAATGAATTGATTTGTAATTATGCAATACCAAACTGACCCAAGTAAGTTGCGACTGCTAGATGAAGATGTTGTACAAGGCAGAGGGAACGATCTCTATTGATCTGGTCATTGCCGACTCCTTAAAAAAAAAACGCTGTGTTAAAAAATCTCATAAATTATGAAAATATTGACAGGTTACGCAATACTTTATAATCCGTACCTTACGTTTTACAAGTATAAGTCATTAAGCGATCGATGTAATTGGAAATGATCGGGGCTTTCGGATGAACATTGTCAGGATACGGTTGAACTTGAGTAATATCCCATGTGTCGATAAATCCGTATTCTTTATAATCTTTATATAATTCCCTTAAAACAAATTCAAATTGTAGGGCGATCCAGTCACTCGATATGAGTTGGTAGGTCTTCGACGAATAATTTCTTGTATTGGCGCCTTTCATGAAGATTTTAGTTCCTGGTGGGGACCTGGCTAGTAGCCGGTCCAGTGCATCCCGGACAGATTCAAGACGCTTTTTATAGAAATCCATCCCTGTCATAGTAAAATGGGCCCAATAAGAAAGAAATATAATTGTACCTGGACCTCCCTCTAGTCGGTCAATATCGTTAGCAGCGTAGTGGATACCAGAAATAGGACTGACACTACTACCTTTGGTTGGAAGCCCATGAAATTGAAAATGTAATGTAACATTGCTTACTCTGCAACGACATTCCAACCGACTACTATTTCTCGGTGGATCTAAAGGAATCGATTTGCATTCCAGAAACTTTTGGAGAACTTCATAGACCTGACGACTTGTGGAATCACCAAATATTCGGACAGTCTTTCCATTAAGACATTCTAATATAACTTCTTTTGAGAAATGTTTGATCCTGCAGTTCAAAGGATACCAAATATTGTGAAAGAAGTATCCGTTTGTTTTGATTGGTGGGGGACCCTCTGGCTTACAGTATGGCAACATTGATCCTGCTATCTCTGCGTAGTGTGCTGTGGTAGAGTTATCTCTTTGTTGCACTGTTATCAATCCTTTGGAACGGTAAACAAGGCTCTTGGATCTGTATAAGAAAAATATCGTTGAAAATATTCAGTGCTCAATGTAGCCGTTTGTTCAAGGCATAAGACACAGGGGAGGGATGTCCCGGCCTCCTTTTTGAGGAAACTTTAGTTTCAGCCAGATGGCTTAAATGCAAAATTGTGCTATAATTGTGAAAATAATTCAAGTAAAGCTTAATTGTATTCATTTGATTGGAATTCCTGTAATTATATATTTTAATATATATTATATATTAAATATATATTAATCATACATTAGGAGAGTACGGACCGTGGCCTAATATCGACATTTAAGTAAAACCTACGTTCAAATTTTCCGAGCAAGTAGCCTATTAATTCTTATCATTTCCATAATACATAATTGCTCATTATTTTCTTTTTGCCATATTTTCATTCGTCGTCACGGTTTCGCCCATTATGTACTGTGCCCGCCTCACCTCTTCTGGCTACACCATTGGGTATGACCAGTACTTATCACCCCCCCCCCCCACCCCCACCCCACCAAGGAATATAACCGGAAATCATGAAATAAATAATAAAGTTCAACGGATTGGTAATAAAGAGGTAAAATGTGTTACAGAAACCGCTAATTTCTTTTTACTCATAGTTAAGTTTATGGGTATCCAATTACGTGTGCATACTAAGTGGCGGTGGCGTCATAATCAACAACAAAACCAGAAGCGATTAGATATAAGCTTTGATAAACGAAGACGGTTTTTGTAGTATCGGTAATGTTTCATTTCGACCCCCACACACTCAGGTAACCTATAGTCTGATTAATATATCTTTTATGTATCTCACCAAGTCTGATTAATATTTCTTAATTATCTCACGTGATCTGATTAATATTTTATACTTTATACCTTTATACAAAGCTATTGTAAAATATGCGCACAATTAAAGATGCCATGGACCCAAAAAATATTCTGATTATATATTTTTTATTTTTTTATTTATTTAGGTTTACAGTCTTGTTCAGGGCCAAGGCCCTCTCACACGACTTTACACACCAAAGTGTGCACAATTCAATCAATCTCTCCTGGGGCACCACGGTGCACGACAACCACGTGTCACCTGGGGACTTCCCATAGGGTGCAGCCACAAACCGGCGCACGCAACTATATTTACAAGTTACCTCGCAGGTCCCCATTTGAGGCAATGGAGATAAAGTGCCTTGCCCAAGGACACAACGCAATGATCTGGCCAGGGCTCGAACCTGTAATCCTTGGATCACAAGTCCACTGCCTTAACCACTTGACCACAACGCCCTCAAAATGTTTGCTCACAGTGTTCAATACTGTGGGGCACCTTGATTGTACAGGAGTGCAATATACTTTTAGCTATCGAATGATTTTGCTTTTTGCTTAATGTCTTCAAAACAGGGGGTCAAAACTTGCTAGAATAATTTCATATGGCTGGCTTACCAGGTGAGATTGCAATTTCTAGCGAGCTAACCTGGCTTTTAACAGTTATTGAAATTATCAATGATTGCATCTTGTAACTATATAAACTTCCCATGTCATGAAAACAGAATTTCTACTTGTTGCTTGGAACATTATGTCAAGCACCATATAATGCTTCAACTGTGTGTAACTGTGTGTTACTGTGTGTAACTGTGTGTAACTGTGGCTATGTAACTAAGTAACTCTGTATCAGGGAATAGTTTAGTACTTAAAAAATTTCTGTAGCAAGTTTGAAGGCTGTCAATGTTTGTCTCCTGATAAAATATTATGTTACCTGTTCACACAAAAAAACAGTGATGTAACACCATTGCAGTTTTTATAGCAATTTGTCAATTTTACAATGCCATACCAGATAAATTGTTGATAAAACTGGAATCTATAGTTTAAACTTAAAAATTGTATTCCAGAATTAACAACAGAAATAAACAAAATATCAAGAAAAAAGAAAAGAAAATGCATTTAGAGTTTTTGGTAAAACCTTCAATAACCCCTGTTGATAACTATTTTTAATGGCAAATCTATACTGACCTGTCTTTCTCCATAAATTTGATGAAATCCCTTCTAGGTGGCTTAGGGAGAAGTCCCATACATGAGCACAGGGAGTCTTCCTCGGAACCGAATCCAGTGTACGGCGGCCACTCAAGTTTTCCGGCTCTGGGTGGGTCAGCCTTGTATGGTACAGCTTTGAAGTCCGCTGTGAAAACGATACCAAGTATAACTTTATATACCAACTCATAGTATTGATTTACATGGTCTACCAATGGTTTAAAACTCAATCCAAAAATCCTTTTCTCATGTATACTTTACATGGATCACAATTATGCAAGCTTTTTTTATACAGAGTATGAATATTTCTACCAGACAGATGATTTTCAGTGGATCAGTGGGCGCTGATCACATGGGAGGGTGAGAGGAGAAGTTAGGGTGAGCCGCTTATTCCGACCAATGATCATTATCTGATAATAATCACAGCTTTTTGATTGCCTTATAATTAGTTTTAAAAAGTTTTTCAAAAGTAGCTTTCTGGATGCTTTGAGCCCCCAATTTATTCCCAGGGATCGAGTAGTGTTTAAAGTAGACAATATAAGGTCTCAATGTGGATAACTAGCTTTAGATTAGCTGTAAAATGTTTGTTGAAATTTGAGCATGGGTGACTATTGTCCTGACATCTAGCATATTTGGGTGCAATACTAATGACATTTAAACACACAAATCACTGTACAGCTCATCTTCTTATACTTTAGATAACTAGTTTCACACCACAAACAAAATGTTAATCACAGTCAGTAATTACTACTGTCATGTTAACCGACAGATTTGTCAAATTACATTTAGTTACATCATAGAAACAATAAATTCAAGCAAAATAGGTTCAACCTTCTCTGCTTCAGTCACTTAGTTAAAAAACGATGCTTTTTACGGAAATGTGCAGAGAAGAGAAAAACTTTTATTTCTTTTTTAGTATCTAACTCCTGGAAGGAAACTACATGTTCTGTTGACAGCTCCCAATAACAAAATTGGCAGACGGATGAAAATTATAGCATTGTGCACTAAAATGATTGGATATTAAAAGTAATCATTGACAGTTTTGACATGAAAATTATGATGCTTCACAAGCTAATGCCACAATATTTGCATATTTAAATTATAGTTAGCCTTGTTGATTAATGAGCTAAATCTTGAAGGAAAAGAATTAAATAGCACTCAAATGAGTTGCTGATAATGATAATGTTTAAAACAGGTAAAACAGGTAAAACAGCAGATTATTAAAGTTAAAAGACTGTGAGTTTCTTAAGGACTTTTTTAATATCGTATGTTGACTTACAAACACCATATTTGGTACTGTAGTATTTCTTGGTGAAGTCATCACAATCAGCTAGGATAAGTTTTCTTCCCCAGACGTTAATAGTGACACCAACCATGAGATCCTGGTCGGTATAACTTTCAGTTATAGCAGCGCCAGTCTAAAATGACAGAAGAACAAAATCAAAATGAACAACTATTGAAGTTTGTGTTACTCAAAGCCATTAAAAAAAAAAAAAAAAATACCTGGAAAAAGAAAGTCACTTTACTGTGGATGAAACTTTCTCGTTGTACAATTCAAGTGAGGAAACAGTTGATCCAGTGTCGTATTGTATAAAACTATAAAAAAATGGGGAACTTGCTATACAAGTGCAAAGATGTACAGCAGTTAATGTACACAGACACTCTAGTAGTTCATAAGAGAAAACATATAGAGCTTTCAAAACGGCTACACAAAATTTGAAGACTTAATTCTTCCCTACAAGTAACCATTATAGTCCACAAAATACAGGGCAACAAATGTCTCTGCATTAATAACATAATCTGCAGCTCTTAGCAACATGATTGGACATTATGACATCTGGAATATACCTTAAGGCTGTCCAAAATGTAGCGTCCACCATGTCCCATCGGACCAAATACATTCAGTACAGTACGGCCTGTAATTTCTCCTGGTTGTTTGAGAGGTTCAGGCGAAGTCTTTGGTAGTCGGGCTCTTCTCAGGAACATGGGAGCGGCATCTCTACCAGAGTTTGGATTAATGTATTCCTTGATCTCGATGGTGTCATCTGCCAAGAAGTAGTGGAGGATCATCTCTCGTACGTCTCCAAACATCTTCTCTGTATCGTTCCAGAAGCAGTAGAATCTAAGAACGTGGCGATCATGGTCCAGAAACTGTTTCAAGGTGTCTACTTTCTCGTAAGGGCGCAGAGGCTGCTGGGATTCGGCCATCTGTGGGAAATTAAAAGTTTACAGAACAGGTGAACTTTATATGACTCTCAAAGATATTTACAACTCATGCTTCAATTTTTGCAAATTTTTTTGCTTTGGTAAATAAATTTACACAATTATTCTTTGCAAACCCTTTATTACCATGAGAATGCTTAATCTTGATAAATTACTTTGTTGGCGACTGCAATTTTCATCAACTTGTGTACCCGAAACTTTATGAGATAATTTGGAGCAATTGCAGAATACTCCCGCAACTCACACACACAGGGCTTTTTGATAATGATGTGATGATACATTGTTTACTATATCTTTCATAAATTGTAGGGTTTTTGCAATTAAGCAGATCATCTGCAGAGGCTTAAGACTACTTTCGTAAAACTATAAATCTTCCAAAGTAATCACACTTTATGAAAGAAAGTAAACCAAAACATGACTATGACGATATTGAGTCACCATCCCTTATTTAATAATAAACATGTATAATTCACACAAACCTTTTCCCTGTAGTTCTGATGTGGGTCTCCAGGTGTATCTTCAGGGAGGTTCACTCTCATGCCCAACTTTCTCAGGAAGTTATAGGTGAACTGGTCGCAGCCAGTTATCTTGAAGGTCCTGCCATAGAGTGTCATCTCACTGCCCACGTTAAAATGTTCTACTGTGTAACAGTGGGCATCATTTGGAGGAGGGAGGGGAATGCGGTGACGCTTGATCAGAGTGCCTGTCGTAATACAAAGTTTTAAACACTTACTAAAGGTTTACAATCATAATAATAATATTAGGCATTTAGCTACGCTATTCATGGTAAACCATATCACAGCGCTTACAAGTTATATTTACCCCTGCTCAATGATAACCTGTCCCAGAGACAATCCCTCCAGGCGGCAGCAGTTATATACTGCGCCCAATGACAAGTTACCTCACAGGTACCCATTTAACCCCTGGGTGGAGAGAGGCAA
>JAAAKB020000020.1:79630-90296 GCA_010014835.2 Apostichopus leukothele | reverse complement strand
TGATATCACGTCTAAGACTTTCAAACTAAATTCCTTCTTTCCCCTTTGTGTTTCCAATCGACAGAATGATGACACAATCCTTACAGTTCATCAGCTTCAGTTTCATGGATGGGCCCATACAGGAGTTCCAAAGGATTTTGCAAACCTGATTGCTTTTATAAATCATGTGAAAGTGTCAGAAGCAAGTAGCAAGGCGAGACCTCTACTCGTCCACTGCAGGTAACAACAAGTTAAGGGATGCCATTTTAGAAATAGAATGTACAGAACTAAAAATAAGTACTTAAAATAAAATATTAAAATTAACAAATGGCTTAAAGCAACATTTTGCGTTTTGTCGCTTTTTTCCACTTTTTTGACAAGTCCATCGAGTTTTTTTTACATATATCAGTCACACAATAGCAAACTAAGATATTAGCCAAGTCTTTTCCCTGCCAAAAGCGTTAATTGGCGAGTAATTAAGGCATTTGCAGATAAAAGTGTCCTCTGACAAATTACACATTCAATATTAATCGCATACAGTTCCCCCAACCCACTAGTTTGAATTCAACCAATCAGAGCTGCAGGTTTAGTTATGAGCCGTTGCTAAAAATAGATTCAAAACGTCAAGTTGGTAACTTGGTACAACCAGCTCCCTGGTACAACTGCCATGGACAATCTACACAAATCAAGCATGGTGTTGTATTACGTATTGGCCATTGACGTTCGTAGGTTTTAAATATTCATATTATGGGCGAGGTTTATTTGGATCCCAACGGAAATATCTTCAAGAAAAACAAAGTTGAAAGTTGTAAATTGTTCGACTTTTATGCCACCATTTGAAGTAAGATTTGAATAGATAAGCTAGTTATGTATGTCGTTATGGCATCGTGGAATCAGTGAGGTTAAGAAAACCATAGAAAAGGACGCAAAATGCTGCTTTAAGGCCAAAAGGGTCATTTATAGTGAAACTGTGGATACCCCCTTGTTCAGAGCATATTCCTTAGATCAAACACTTGATAAAGTTAATAACCTTCAACTCTTGATAATACATTGAAGTGACTGATCCTCTAGAAATGGTATGGTAAAATAATGATAGGTAAGCAAACAACCAATAATTTGATTGCAGAAGATCCTTTTTCTATTTTTCTCTCATTTTGAAGGGGATGGGGGGGGGATGGGGTGCAGGTGAACTTTAAAGTTAAAGGAGTTGAAATGTGAAGTTGTCAAATTTGAGGTAACTAGTAGCCTTAGTTCCTAGTGTAGTTTTTGTAGTATATCATTTGGTTGTGGAGGGAGGGGGAGTGGATAGAAGAATGGATAATCCAGAAATTTGTCTTTATGGTTATTTTTTAGTCGAAATATATGTTCATGCAATCTTTCCTCGCTTGCCTCATCTTTGCAACAGAGAGCGATGAAGGTCGACCGAGAGATGCATGGCGTATGAATCCTATCATCACAGCAAGGAGGCAACTCGTTAATTCAGAGGATGAGTCTGATCGAAAACGCAAGAGAGTGGACCAAAGCTCGTCAGAGTCGGGTGATCCGAGTTTCGGCAAAGGCAGGAAGAACGGTAGCCATCACAGGAGTAGATCCGTATCGCCGGAGGAACATCGAGAGAAGAAGAAAAAGAAGAAGAAGAAACAGAAAGAGGAATCAAGTTCAACAGAGGACGAAGAAGATGGCTTCGTCCAACCGAAACGGAAATTCCGCATCGACAGCGACGACTCCGGTGACAGCGAAGGTGGAGGGAAATCGGAGGAGATTGTCGGGGGAGGGAGCGAAGGGACCGCGAGTAAGAAGCAGGAGGGGTCGGAAACCGAAACCACGAAAGTGACCAAAAAACTACGCGGAATGCACACGAGGGTAGACTATCGCAAGATGGCCGACGGAAGCAGCAGCGAGGATGGAGCAGGAGGGAAGAGCGGAGGGAGTGAGATGGAAGAAGGGAAGAGCGGAGACAGTGAGATGGAAGAAGGGAAGAGTGGAGACGGTGAGATGGAAGAAGAGAAGAGAGAAGATGCTTCGAGCGGTGATCCCATCTCTGGAGACGACGACGATGAGGGGGTCGGGGCAGATCGCAAAGTTGAAAGATCCGAGAAAATAGAAGAAATGGACGTCGCAGAGAAGGTCAGAGCGGGTGCCAAATTAAATCAAAACAATTCTGCCTTGGTTAATGACAATGATGATGAAGGCTTACCGCCAATCACAGATCTAGAAGATTTGAAAGAGAACGGCTCCCTACAAAGCCAAAAGGTGGAAGCCGTCGCGCTGACGACAGGAAGGACAGACAGGAAATCTGCAGAAGATGATGATGAGCTCGAAGGTGTGACCGACATATTCGATTACCTCAGTAAAGATTGATTGGGAGTACTGAAACTGACAAAAATGGGGGAATAATGGGGAAAGAGGTGGTTGGGAGGTGGGTAGTACTGAGTGGGGCAGTCTCCACTAGTAAGTTTGTGAACAATGAGGATGAAAAGTTGCATGGGTTGACCAGTTGGGGCTGAAGTATTCAAGCTTGTCCCCACCCCTACTTCCTTAACAGCCTGTCCTCCCATAGTATTCCAGTCAAGATGACTCCATGAACATTCTGAAATGTCAGTTGTAATTTTTGTTATTTTTCTGTCAGAGAAGGCTAACAGTTACGACGAACCATGTTTTCAAAATATGAAGCATCCAAATTGTCATATGATGTCATATTTTTTCTTTCTTTATCATCAAAGTCTAGAGATAATTGCAAATTTGCCTGGAATAGTATTTTGTAAACTGAAAGTGTTACAGTCTTTCTCACCACAGTTTAATGCTAGCCTAGACTGGTATTATTATTGTATGGGCCATTGAATTCTAAACACGGTGACTTTCGTTAGAAACATTGGAAACCTTTACACAGAAGTATCCAGTTGTTCACCAGAAGTATGCCAAGAGTACCCCCCCCCCATCCCTCCCCTCCTTGGGGCAGAGGAATTGGTCTTAAAGCTTCGATATCCAGATGTACATTAATATGCGATATTGATCTAGTAATTGTGTGGCAAAAATAGCTATTTTTGAAACTTGAACTAATCATAATCAAAGACACATGACATAATATTTAACAGATCATTTCTATTTGTTGTTTGCTAAACATGCCATTTCATCAGTTACCTTCTGGCCAAAGTAAATGGAAGCTAGAGGTGGATTATCTTCAGTTGCGTGATGGTCTGTATTGCAGTATTCTTTGAACACAAGAAGATTGTGATTATATCAGTATGTAAAAAATCTCCCGCTGTAACAACATTAGGATTAATAAAGTTATGAAACATACCGGCATGGCACCATTTAAGATTTTCCACAAATCAAACTGTCCCTTAGTCTTTCTTGAATGATTTTGAAGCATTTTCATCTCACCCAAAGTGGGCGCAATCAAGAGGTAATGAGACATTGTCAACTTTTTTGCTCTGAGTTTAAGTAGTCCAATTTCGGCGAGATTTATCTACATGTGCTGTGAATGGCTTGAAAATTCTTCACAATTTGATTGTTTTTAGATGACTTATGAATAAGGACACAATGTTGGACTGAAGTACCCTTCCTGGAAAGATCAACTATGACATTGCATTAACAAAATTGCTCTCAGAAATTTATAGGAAATTTGCTAGAGTTTTGAAGTCTTATTCATCACCGAAAATAATTAAGCTCACTGTCCTGCCTAAACCTCTAAGAGTAAACAGTTTACACACGTTTCTTCTCCTTCGAATTGATTAGTGAATTTGTCATCTCCTTACAACGATAATTATAATCGGTCAGTGGTCACCATCTCTCTAACAGACACCCTGTGACCATTCTAGCTGATTCTGAACGATTCTTCTTTTTTTGAAAGGAAATAATACTTTGCATATATTGTTGCTGTATTAATCTATCATTGTACATTTTCTTGTTTAATATATATGTAGATAGTAGTTATGTGTGTTTTAGGGAAATAGTGACATATTTTTGTATTTTTAATTCTTACAAGAGAAGGGTGCTTTTTTGGAAGTTCGGTGACATTTACCTGATATTTTATATTTTGTGCTACATATTTTGCCTCAATCTGCAACAACTGCCCAACCCAACTCCTACAAGTTTCATTCATGATATTTGATGGTATATTTCTCTTATTTTAGTTTATTTTAAATCTCTGAAGTCAGCTGTTCAGTGGACAAGGAGAGGTCAACAAAACAACACTGCGATTTTCAAATTCTCTTGAAATCCCTTCCCTGACGCTTTCTTAGTCGTATCAAATAAACCTGGGGTGTGATCACAGATTAGAAAGGTATGCATGGTACTGCAACTTCATAATGGCACCCCAGCATAGAAATTGCTACACAGGGATCGCCACCACCTTTGAGCTGGACAGCTCAGTTGGTACAAAGGGAGAGCTAGAGCTGTCTTTTAGAATAAGCAAGAGGTGTTTTAAGTTTTCAGAAGTGTAGTGTAGCACTAATGCTGCTCAAGTTCTTGTTTGATTGTGATCAAGACAGTTTCATTTGGTTTCACAAAAGCAAACCTGGTACCGTATTAACCAAAAGTTCTAACCTCTGTGGAGACCATTTATTTCAGGAATGGTTAAATGTCTGTTTTTGTAAGTTTTGTTTTCTAGTGATTACAGACTATCAGTATTTACCCTTGATTATGCTCGAAAATCAAATTCTTTCTAAAATGTCTGTTTGCAAGGTTTTGTTGCCTCTTGATTAAAGGTCATCGGCCTTTAACCCTTAGATATGCAGGAGTATCAAATTCTGGTCACTTTATCTTGAAGATACAAGGTGCATATTTCTACAACCTCCAGAGGGCATTTTTTTAGCTGGAGGAATAATTGTCTTTGAACAACTGTAAAGGTTACAACTTCCAGAAAAGATTATTAAAAGACCTCAGCTCTGTTTAGTATGCTAAAATATGGAGGCAAAACCTGATGACCTATTAAGCTCTAGCAAAGACAAGTTAAGGTGACTGAAAGAATTTCAAGTTTCTTGATCAAATTTATTTTTCCAAGTTTTCTGAGTTTGTTTCTTTGCTGATCAAATGCTGAAGTATATTGATTCTTGTTGGGAGAGTAGATGTAAGAATTATTACCTGTTGGTCACATTTATTGTTTTCTATATGAATTGGGGGGGGGGGTGGGTGCAGAATTTTGAAGGGTAAAAAATGTTTCTCTTTCTGAATCTGCAGAAGCAAAATTTTGGCATGAAATTGCCAATTCGTAGCAGATTTCCACACCATACTGAGTATTTTTACCCAATACTGCAGAATTGCACCTTAAAGGATGACTTTGGGTACCAAATTAATATCTGATATGTTGCAAGACAATTAAAATAACATAAAAATCAGTGCAGGTTGCATTTCTATAACCATTTTTAAGAATGACCGTTTTAAAACATATTGAAAGGTCATCCAAGAATGCTCAGTTGTTTTAAATGAAGTTACAAGAACATGTGTTAGGTTGAGTTATTAGAATCATGAGATCGACTGGACTGCACTGAGAAGCCAAAGTCATCGTCAATTTAGACTTTAAAAAAAGAACCATTCCAGAGATTTAGAATATTTTAAATGTGGATATCTTGAAATCTGGCATACCTAAAGTAACAATAGAAGCACTAGAATTGTTCCTCTTCCCTTGGAAGGTAACATATTAAAAATTCTCCCTATGGTCACTGGTTACTGCAAATAGTGCATTGGGGATGATTAATGGGCGTTGTCCATCGTATTTTGACAGACTTGTCTCGCAGGCTATTTAAACTATTTATCACGAGATAATCAATGTTAACCGACATAGATAGCAAACATCCAAATCTCATCACTACGAAACCAAAGGAGAAATTTGACTCTGTTTTCTTGCAAAGACGATTGTCTAAAATGCTTCATTCGCTGAACCAGGTACTTTCAAGAAGTCAAACCTGCCATTCGGTTTAAGTAAAGAAAACAACAAAACTATGTGTGGGGAAGATATTTTAAGTTGTGTCCCACCTAGGCAGACTGAAGTTAACAGTCTACTTGTGCAAGTGTCCATGGTTGAGAGGTTTTGTGATATTGTACAGCTGTAGTATAATTCATTGTTTTGTTTTTTTGCAAAATATTTCATATTTGGTGTCACAGGATCATCTAATGCTCAGTTGCTCAAATAGCTAAAAAGAAAAGAAAATCATTTGATAACATTCACCATCAAAAATGTATCTTGTAAATGGATAAAATCTGAAGAAACTAATTTTTGCAATCACTGTAATGTCATTCAACTTTGTACAAAATTGTATCATATGCAAATACAAAAAGGGATGTCAAAACTGGATACACAGCATCTCAGATGTTATATTTCTATATGAAAGAAAGGATGGTGTGAAAATGGGGAGGGGAGGGATAGACATGGGTGCTATCTATATGGGGCAATTTAAAAAGGTACTTTAACCCAAATGTGTGCCTGTATGTATGGGTGTTTGTATGTATGCATGGGTGTATGCATGAGGTATGTGTACTATTTGTATATGCATATAAGTGTACCTTTGAATGGTAAATACATTTGGGGTGGGGGGGGGGGGTTGGGTAAGTCATGCAGAGACGACAAGCAATGTCGCACAAGTTCCTGCAAGCAGCAAGCAACCCTAAAGTTGGTCAATTTAAGTGTGTACTGTACCATTGTGACAATAGGCTTGTGGGTTGGCGGTAACATTCATTGTGTCACCTGATGCACCTCTCCCCCTGTCCTATACCATGAGAGAATTCCTGATTTCAGGGTTTGGAACAGTCAAAATTTGTGGGAGATCGTTAGTGGCCAGGAGCTGGGCAGCTTTTTGAGGGGTGGGGAGGGGGCTTGGGGTGAAGTAATTTATTAAGAAATGTTTGTCAAAATTGTGTTGTTGAACTACATACAGTTTGTAAAATAGCTGTAAGGCCAAAATCACTAAGTGAAGAGCTATCGTCATGCACCTATCCACATCAGGGATCTGGACGCTCCGAATCTCATTTATGTCGTGAACAGAACAACCCCAACCCAAATTTGCATCATAGAATTGTGGTTCATGTTTACACTTTTCTTTTCTATTTGGAAACTGGTTTGCTCGCTTCGATCTATCGGTTTTGAAATCCATCACCGTGTGTTTCATGTAGGCCTATTGTAGAGATCCGTTTTGCCAGTTGTTCTGTTATGTAACCGGTCAAATTTGCGGCCAATATCTTGCAGTCTTTCTTTTCGTTATCTGAAACGAAACTTGATTAGTTACATATAGTATGCTAAGAGCTATATGATACGTTCTCAATTGTCTATCATTTGTGCTTTTGGTGCAAGTTTCTATAATTAAAAGAAAGTTTGTTTTTTTTACATGAAAATACGAATATAATCATATGACTATTTGAAGTTTCCTCCTAGATAGCAGTTATTTATTTACCCAAACATGTTACTCAGAGGAGATTTCTATCCCAAGTAGGGTTGTCAGTACTGTTATTTGTGCCCGTTTCAGTAATTAAAAGGTGATTTTCACTGAGCCTGTATACTAAGAGACAACTGAAGTAATTTGCAACTTGTGTCACTTGTGAAAACTTGTGAACTTTGCAACTTGTGAAAAGTGTCACACTGGCTGCCAGTGTCCACTCAAAGTATATTGTAGATGACGTACACTTAACTGGAGGTAAACCCTGTCTTTATTTAATGCTGACTAAACTTGTCTAAAATGGCAACTGGACATGTAAACCCGGGGAGTGGATTGTAGCTGTTTCATATCAGGGTGCTGCCATTTAAATGACAGGCGTGCAGCCAACTGGGTCATAATATAGGCCTAATACGTACTAATTGAAATTTGCTGCATAAGCATACATTTTGCAAACTTCTAGCACGGATTACACAACGCTTCACTCTGGTCAAAAAGTTTATGACGAACAATGACCACAGCACAGCGGTGGTTACACTCTCTAGAATTAAGGGACCATTACAGCACGGTTAAGTTCAGGAACGAATTATGAATGCACAGACACATATACACACTTCTTGTTACAAACATACATCGCCGCTTTAATAATTCGACTTATTCAAATGCCTGGTGGGGTCCGTTTCAGTCCAAAATTATAAAATCTCCGTGTTTATAGATGGCCCATTTTTCAACTTCACTTTATGAAAATTTTCGCATGCCTTGTTACCTCGATCCAATATAGCAAACCTAAAAGGAATCATATGAATTCACTTGAAAAGTTATTTTGTGCAAATCTTCCCAGCAAAAGGCGGACTTCAGCTGTCTAATTTTTCAACTCAAATTTGCGGCACACTAGAAACAAAATTGCATTTTCTATTGAGGTAAACTTTCCGCAGTCGTACGTATACAGTACTACACTACACATGGTGGCTTTACAGAAAGATGCAAATTAGAGCAAGAAATCAACATGTAAGATTAACCAATCGTGTGGAGGCCTTGTTTGAGTCACGTGACACAATGTGTCTGACAATCGAGTACGAGTACGCAAGGAAAATCAGTTGTGTGTAACCAACGTACATATACGTACGTATAGGCCTAACAAGACTGTGTATACAATGTAGCTGCTTAATTTGGCAGCCTATCGCTGTGACACGGTGGGAAGCTAGTGGAGTCATTACGCAGGATTATTTGGGATAATCAGGACACAAATTCGGTCAAAATTTACACTGTGGTTAGCTGTGATTGTAGGAATCAAAATGCCAGTACTCGTGTTCCTTTTGGACACGAGTGCTTCTATGAATCAAAGGACGTATTTGGGTACTTCTGCTTTGGACTTGGCCAAAGGCGCCGTAGAGACCTTCCTAAAGGTAAGAGTTGGGACCTAGGCTAAGTTACTGATAGCTGGTGATATAATTACTGTTCCCATTCGATCACGATTATGACAATCGCTCAGTTATGTCGAATGTCTGGCAAAGCTTGTGCAAGCAAGGGTTTACAGGTACAAAAACTGTTTCTTTCATTGTTTTCAGCTCAGAGCGAGAGAACCTGCAAGCCGAGGAGACCGATACATGCTTGTCAGCTGTGACGATCCACCAGCGACCGTGAAGGTTCGTTTCTCGCTTTATAGATGTCACAATTCCTTCAAATTTTATCTCAATAAGTAGAAAACATCCACTCACAAGTGACATAATTTTATCCTGAAAATTTATAGCAAAACAACACAATTTGCCATAATTCGTAGAGAGCAACTATTCTTCCGGCAGAACGGAGGACATTTTGCTGCCTTCTGATAACTAGGTATAGGATTGGTCGAGATCTGCGACGTCACATAGTTGGTGGGGTCATAGTGTGAAATTTGAATATTAATCAATGTGATTTAAATATGTAGGACCTTTTTACATCAGCTTTGTATTTATAGCCTTACATGTTTATTTATACGATGGTACAGTGTATGACCTTTCTTGATATTTATCTACCAATTTACAGTATATGCGTGGGCTAGTTGCAACCCAAGAAAAACAAAACTTGTTGAGCATACAGTCTAGCCTATAGGCATATCTTACAGATAGGCAATAGTTTGCCCATTTTCATGCTACCATCTGCTTCTTATTTAAGTATGTCTAATGTCTTTACTAGATCATTGGTCATTTGTAAATGGAACTTTTTTTGCATTAAAATTGGCATATTTGTTAGGTCAGACAGGTTGAGTTTTTCTATACTTCATCAAATTCCAAGCTTGTGCAGATCTTCCACGCAATTCAAGTAAGAGAAACTTGTGCTTGTGGTGCACATTCACATTGGCTGTATTTACTAGAGTAAGGATGTTTTAAATATTAAACATTCATTCACATACATAAAATCTAAGAAGTTGCATCTGACACAAAGGAAGTATGTACATTAAATTACTGTGCCAACTGTCAAATATAAGAAGACACTACATTTTTGTAAAGTAACAAACTTTAAGAACAGAACTTAGAAGTTGATGAAAGTTGACAGTTTACACAACAACATCAATTCTAAAAGCCAAGAAAACAAGCTCTTGGATTGAACTAATATTGATAACAGACTATATAATTTTATTTTCTTCATGAAAAGGAAAAATTGAAGAAGGTTTTTTCACTACTGTTAACACTGATTAATTTATTACATTTGTTTTCTTATCCAAAATTAACAGGCTGGCTGGAAGGAGAACCATGCAACATTTATGAATGAATTGAAGAATTTACAACCAACTGGATTGACAAGCTTAGGCTCAGCTTTAAAGCAGACCTTTGACCTTCTGAATGTAAACAGACTACATTCAGGGATTGACAATTATGGACAGGTTTGTAGAACATTATGCGGCTCAAAATTTACGCATGGTGAAATTGTTGAAGGTATCCAAGAGTATCTTCCTGGTGGTAATTTTGACCTTTCAAGTTATTCTCAGACAGTGAGGTGTGCTTAAAGGCATTGAAGACTCGCCCCAAACCACGTGCCCCCCTCTGAAAAAGTTTAATAAAGTTTAATAAAAAAAGTTTTAAAAAGTGTAATAGTCACTCAAAACTTTCCGTTGCTTGCAAGTGAAGTTTTTTTCTTGTCACTACAAAATGCAGACAGTAATGAATCATGATACCTTGTTATCTTTTATGTAGACCTGAGATGTCCATCACTGCTATGTACACTGTGTTGTAGGTATTGACCATAGCTGCATGCATTGGACTGTACACTAGTGTCTAATTACCGACGGTAGCAAGCTGTGTGTGTATTTTTTGGGATCAATGGTGGTGTCTAACACTTCT